>JAAOAS010000384.1:0-81728 GCA_013396035.1 Fusarium pseudocircinatum
TTATATTTATATATTTCCTTAGATACAGTTTACCTATAAAGCAAACCTAAGGAACCTTCTAGAAATCTAGCTAGGCTATATAAGCCCTAGCTTCTTCTAATCTAGATAGATAAATTAAGTTACTTCTTACATCTTAACTGTTTCTGGTGTATTTTGCTTTGGGTTGAGCAATCCGCAGTCGATAGGAAGACGCTGTTCTGAGGACGGTTTGGAATGGGATATTGTATCAACTGTATACCTTAGGCAATAGTGCATGCCTGCTACGTAATAGAATCCCGAGATTTTAAGCTCAGATACTGCCTATATCCTCTCTAGTTCCCTGGGAGAGCCTGAATGACTGACTACCTTAAGCTCCCGCCATCTGCTGAACTGCACTGGGAATCACTGAACACTACCGAACACGCAATCCTATAGCAAGCCTTGGGAATCGGACGACACACAACCCTAAGTCCACCCACCAAGTTATTCTTGCCAGTCTTTTCTCAATTTCCCCATCACGTAAACCGTTTCCCGGTGCATACTCGTCTCCTCTGCTCCCCTCGACTCCCATCTTTCGTCGTCCGCCCAGTATCATCTTCCAAACTTTACCTTCACTTCCAGAAACAGACACTCAAAATCATCTTATCGACTATCCATCGCGAATATGTACTCGTGTGGAACTTGTTAGCGACAGTTCCCCACGGGAAGATTCTCGCGAGACCAACACTGTGAAGCCCTGGGCCACATTCCGCCATGCTGGGAATGTCTCGGTTGTGGAAGTGGCTTCCATGGATATCCAGAGCTGAGCTATCATCAAGCCTTCTCGTGTCCTGCTTCTCAGTGTCAGCGATCCTCAGGCTCGCGTGTCCCTAACCAGGTTTGTTTTCGCAGGCCAACTAGACATAAACAACCACTGACCTGAGTAGCAGTCGAACGCCAGACAGCATGGGCAGAACTATCCCAGCGTGCCAGGCTACCAGAGAGGCGTCACATGCCCCTTCTGCCCGGCGCATTTCAATGCTGCCAGTGGCGTTATCCACCATCTTGAGCAAGGTGCTTGCCCCAATGCACCTCTGAACCGCGACCTCTACACCAGCAAGCCAGACACCAAGATCCCCATGGCCCCATCAGTAACAGACTTATCGTCTGGAAGGAGACAGTAACCTATCAAGCAACAGCTCTCGCCTTCAACATTCGCTATGGACGATACCAGTGCTCCCTCTGCGGTGACACATTCAGGCAGCTGTCGAGTCTGAACCAGCATCTGGCCTCCCCCCGCCACCAGCAGGAACTCTACCACTGCCCCAACAGAGGGTGCCACAGAGTGTCCACCACTCTGGCTGGAGTGATCAACCACCTGGAGATCGGGTCGTGCGGCTCCCTTTGCTTCGAAGCTTTTCAGTACGGTATTCGAGGCTCCTTCTCTTCGGGTTACTGGATTGCGATCTGAAGGTGTTTGGGGGACGGGAATTGGGGGGTATCATCTTAGAATAGAGTGGCGAGCATAAGGAGCAAACTGTTATCATGTCTTACGGGAGGATGAGTGAATGATGTGACCGAATGATTGATTACGTGACAACCTGCGTGTTATTGATAGTTCCCTTGGTACAACGTTGCAAGATAGTTCCATCATTGATAATATCCCGGTCCAAAGTTGATGTTTGGACCACGAAGAAGAACTTGAGTCCAAGTTGTATCTCCTTCATCTCCCTAGATTCTGTATCATGATGTAGTGAAAGACAATCCTGACCAGTATAGCTGGTTTCTGCGAAACCTATAGCAGTAGCAATTTAAGTATAATATCTCAGTAGATACAGAATTTAATCTCAGACAAGACATTAGGCTTAGCTTGCTAGCAAGTAAAGCTTATGTTTTATTTTATACAAATTGGGGGACTATAAAGATTTCATTAGTAAGTAAGTATATAGACTCAGAATGGCAAAGATATGTCTTGAATCATCAGATATAGAATGATAAGGTGTACGTCAAAAGGGAAACAACCCAGAATAAGAGTTAAGGTTCCTAAATTATTAGTTGAGTGACATTAAGAAGAATTTTATTAAAGCTTGTTACCGAACGACCGTCATCAGCAGAGTCAGCAAGGAGATTTATCTCCTGATTGTACACTAGTTTTTACAAATACGGATCTAGTTTTTGCTTCATTTTCATTCCCGACACTTCTTTTGCCGTGGGCTGGTAGTCTGACTCGTTGCAGCAATTTTCTCTACCACTCATAGTCGCCAAAAGCAATGTGAGCAATCACAATACTACATCGAGTTGAATCAAAACTGAGGCTGACATTTTATATACTAAATAGGTATGATGGTGTGGCAACATTCAATGAAAACTAGCGGCTGACAATGATCGACAACCACCCAGAACCTGACTCGTACCGATGTCACCGATGTGAATAATAAACCATCCGCGGAACCTCAATGGTTTCCGCCGAAGTCCTCGGATGATATCAAGGCTGTGGATTCACATATAACTAGAGCCCTTCAAGCGTGGAATCATAGGCTGAACGGAAGTCTTGAGGCTCATCCGCGTGTTTAGTCTGGCAGACTATCAAAATAGGACTTGGACCAAGACTTTAGGCTCATCGGACCTTTTGATGCGACAGAAGGGTTACATCGATGACTTGGTATTTTCTGACCGACGATTGATAGCTCAGGGTCCGTCGAAGAGAAATTTTATTATTTCCGTGCTTGGCCGGTGCGCAACTTCTTAACCATTAGCAGTTACTCTGTTGTATTAGAGCCATGCTCGGTTACTCAGATAAGAACATACGATACTGAGACAAATGACCTTTGCTCACGGGACTTGTTCCCTATTTCAACCATAAGCTATTGACAAATCAGAGAGTTCTCAATACGACGTCCCATCGGAAAATTCTTCTCATAAGCTTCAGCCTCATACGTTCTCTTGTCAGGAACTCGAACGATGTTTGATGGAGCCACTAACTAACTCATAGTTGGACGCCGTCCCGCCCGTTGGGTAAACCCTAGTGCCCGGCCCCATACTCGTCGGGAAACTTGTTAAACCCGTGTCCGGGGATGATTTTGTTGAAAGAACCAACAGCCAGATGACAGTAACAGTGGAGGATATTGGGGAAACACTTGGTCATAGCAGCAAATATCAATTCATCAAGAGCTATGTTCTATTCTATCTTATCTTAGGCATACTTGTTCACCATCTTGAGAATGGCCTCGTTAATCTCCTTGGGGTTAGTAGCGCTCAGATAATGGCCACCACCCTCGACAAAGTCAAGCGTAGCCTCGGGGCTCGAAGTGAAGAGCTTGATATGCTCAGCAGGAACAGTCGTGCCAAACACAGGATCGGCAGTGCCCTAATAACACAATGATTAGTCTCCGCTTAACCCAGTGGAGGCCAGCTTATCACTCACCTGAAGCCAGTAAACGGGGCACTTGACGTCTCGCAAGCGGAGAAGCAGGCCATCTCTCTCAAAGAGGTTGACAACGGCGATCCGCAGCTTCTTTCGGCCCTCGTCTCCGCGATAGACCTGCTTGAGCGTCTCGTCCCAGAACGCGAGCGTTTCAGGAGACGGGTTGCTTCCGAAGCCTACCGACGAGACGAGACCGCGCCAAACGTCATCGACAACAAACTCAGGCGTGGGCGTAGTGCTGTGCCAGCTCTCGTAGAAGGGGCCAAGCTGAGTCTTGGGGTCCCAGCAGCCTTTCTCGCGAGACTCGGCGGACTCGTAGTCCATGGACGTGCCAAGCGGGAGAAGGCCGAGGATCTGTTGTAGTGGAACGGGCGTGTGTAAGTCAGGGGGGCTTTAACGTAACCGGGTATGAAAATAGGCCACTACCGAAGTTGTGGACTTGTGAGAGACGCAACGTACCTTTTCAGGGGCTAGAAGAGCCATGCGAACGACGATCCAGCCGCCAGCGCTTGTTCCCAGGGCAAAAGCCTTGTCGACGCCAAGAGCCTCCATGACCTGGAGGTTCATGATGGCTGAGTCCCAGTAGGTGAAGTGCTCTGACTTTGAGCTTGTGGCGCCATGGCCGAGGGGTTCGATGGCGAGAAGGTTGACCTTGTCAGTGAGTTCCTGAGCAGAGAACTGTGCTTCAAAGAGAGATGATGTGGTGCACATGGAGTTGACGAGCACAAGGGTAGGTTTGCTAGAGTCGATGCCAGAGCCCGAGACACGATAGCCGGCATCGATGCCTCCGAGGTGGGGAACCTTGATAGTAGATTTGGCAGCCATTTTGCAAAAAGCAAACAATATGTTCAGTTACGGTACAGTGTTGGTGTGAGTTAAACTGTTCCTGGTGTGATGAATGGAAAGGTATGGAGGTAGATTCTTGGTATGCTTCCGAAAGAAGAGCTAGAGAACTGGGCTATGCTATGTACTTCTCATGACAACCCACCGATGGAACATTAGAAACGTGTGTTGTACCTAGCGACGATCAGGGGGCTAGGACATGCGCAGAATTGAGTCGGTGGCCAGACCTCGATCCGCAAGGGGATACTTCTCCGTGCGATGGACGGCGCCGTTCCGCGCCGGACTCGAGCGGAACCGGCGGGAGGTCCGCATGGAGAAGAGTCTAAGAAGAGTCTACTGTGATCAGACATTCAGAGCGTTTAGAAAACGGGACGGACCGTCGAGGTTATTCTGCTGTGTAGTCTTCACCAACAACTAAATGCATGTTGGTTCAAGATATCACATACTTTGACGCGCGGAATCACTCTGCAGGTATTCTTTCGTTTCACACGTTTTTTACCCTCGGCATTCCCCACATTCTGAAACTCATTGGTGAGAAATACGTTAGAGTGCTGACAGGCACAGGGATTAAGAACACCGAGGCCACGGCGCAGGAACGACTATTCCCGAGACAAAACGACAAGAAAAATTCTTATGCATATGATGCATCAGAAGTTGTGCGTGTTCCTGAATCAGTCCCCTGTAGGAAGATAGGAAGAATACTACCCTATGAGCAAATATCTATCGAAATATCGTGTAAGCTCGCCACTGCGTGATCGGCCAGTCGGCTCACTTACATAAACCCCTGTCAGTTCTATATCCGAGCTGAAGCATGACTCTGCATGAAAGATGTATCATGAGAATAATGATATTATACAAGTTTGAAGATAGCATGATGGACTCATTAATAGATGTCTCACTATAGCGTCTGTGTCTCGCCTTACTTTCTTCATTGCCGGTAAGTCTACCGATGACAGGATAGACAGGGTGGAAGACCTTTTCCCGGCTGTGCGGAAATGAATCCACAACCACGTTCTAGCCTAGACGTCAAGTCCTTACCCAACTTGATACCAGACCCTTGGGTTCCATGGCTTTTTCCAGTCAAGTCATGTTCTATCCTTCTTTAGGCTGGAATATGAGCTGTCAGATGAGTCTTGACCATGGGTTCCACTCCCTTGATACTGTACTCTCCTGTGAACAATACATTATGTTTTAAAAATACTCCGTTCCTTTATTCCATTTTAGCTCTTGTTCTCTTTTTTGTTCATTGTAAGCATTCTTTTTGATCATGGCCGAGTCTCAGCTCCCAGGCCTTCCTGGCTTCGACAAGCACAACATTCAACCATGGACTGTCGAGGTCGTTGTTTCTATGACTGTGTTGGCGTTGGTTTCTTGTGGTCTTCGGTTGTATAGTCGGCACTTGAAGGCACAGAAGCTGTGGTGGGATGATTATGTGATTCTATTCTCGATGGTAGGTTCACTCACAGCATGCTAGATACAACCCGAGTCTAACAGTTTAGTCGTGGAACTTGGTCGTTGTAGGATTCATCTTCGCCATGCACGCCAACGGAATGGGCATTCACGCAGACAAAGTCCCTCCTTCGCAGATCGTGATGATGGCAAAATGGCTAGTAGTCGCTGAAGTTCTCTACGCTTGGAACCTTGGCTGGACGAAGCTGAGTCTTTTGCTCATGTACTACCGAATCTTCCGCGTCCCCTACTTCAAGAAGATGGCATGGCTCGTGGGATCTTTCGTCTTCGCTTGGGTCATCACCATTACCTTTCTTTTCATCTTCATCTGCATCCCAGTTGCCAAACTGTGGTATCCCGATCTCCCTGGCCATTGTATCAACCAAGTCGGAACATGGATCGCCAACGCCGCTTCGACGATTTTCACCGATATTGTTATCCTGTGTCTACCACTGCCTCCTATCTGGAAACTTCAGCTCGGCAAGTCTGAGAAGCTTGGTCTTACAGCTGCCTTCGCCATCGGATCTTTCGTCGTCTTCGCCTCGGCCTATCGAACCAGCGTTCTCTTCACCTATACAAGCACTGATCCAAGCTACACTCTCGCCCCTACAGTAGGATGGACCGAGATCGAAATGTCAGCTGGTATCGTCTCAGCGAACCTCCCAACAATGTTGCCAGTTCTACGACTCGTCGCCAAATTCACTGGCCTTAGCAGTTTCGCATCAACAGTCCGCAGTAACGTCAGAAAATCAGGCGACAAGTCAACAAAGGGCCTCAAGTCCCACGAGAATACCGGTGCTGGCAGGAGTTCCAACGGCTCTGCATCGACGAATGCGTTCTACAGATTGCCCGACGACAACGACTCGACTGATTTGATCAAGGGGCCGAAATTCACAGAGACATCAGCACCAGTCAATACTAAACTGAGACCTGATGTTGAGGGCTTTGAGCTCACTACTACGACATACAACGCTAAAGTCGACGGTGGGAACTCGAGCAGCGAGGAGATATTGCAGGGCATAAGAGTGCACAGAGAGTTCCAGCAAACGACTACACGATCACCATAACCGAACGAGCCGGATCAACGGAAGTTGTTTCATTGTTATGTAAAATAGGTACTAAAAGCAGGCGGTCATGTCAGAGGCGTTTGTATTTTTCGATTAGATCTAATACCCAATAAACAAGTCCTTCTTTGAGATAACGTCAGTTCCTTCAATGTCACATCTCGAACTTATACTGACCGGAGTAAGATCTCCTACTTTCCAGCCTAAATAACGATAAATTTTGAACCATCACAGAAACCGTCGCCCCTGTCGATCAAAATCCAGTCATCAAACATGCGGCTCCACGTCAACATTCCTCATGACTCACATAGCCGACCATTTCCGCCAAGTTTCAGCCTCTTTACTCGGTCTCCCCATGGCAGTCCTTCGACATCACCATGAACTCATCATGATGTTTCATCTGGTGGATACACGCTCTAGATGGGAGATTATTCGCTTGGCACATTCCCCAGAAGATCCAACTCGGAGAATTAGAAGCCTCACTTGGCCTGAGCGCCGAATAATGCTTCGCTCGATCGTGGATGCCATGTGGGAGGAGGATTTAGCGAGTTCCGATGTCTCGATGGATGGATGTAACCTATATCCACCCAGGAATAGGGACTCATGCCTGTGTCTGTTCAGGGAACAGGGTAGTAACGATTCGATCCGTGAACTGGAACTTCTTGTGTATAATTCAACGACGTTGGCTTTATAAATGCCTGCGACTTGGAGTCCTATGGTTTCCGGCCAACGGTCTTATAAGTTCACTATGGGACACCACCAAGGAATGAGAAAATGGTTGGAAATGACCAGCAGAGTGAATCACTTCTAGCAATCAGAAAAATCAATCTACTCATTCAGACGTTTCATATCAGCTCCATATCTTTGTTCAACCTACGACCACACAGCATTCATAGTCATGACAACAGAGAATCAGAAACAGCGCTAAATCCTGGTCCCTGTGGTTATTGTATCGATGGAAATGCTCCGAGAATTGTGTCACAGCTGAGGACCAAACTGAGATATACATAGAGAAACGCAGTGAAACATGTTCATATTATTTTCGCTAATAGTTTGTTAGTGAAGGCGCAGAAATGACAAAATATTGGTGTTTTCACACAACCAGGTTTCTCGTTTGTCTCTGGCCTCAACGGGTGATTTGAGTCTTTTCTAGAAACCAGACTCAAGGATGTAAAACAATTGTGAAAAAAGTCCTTAAAATTAGGCCAACCTACCTGAGTTTCTTGTATCATAGAGAATTAAGATTATAAGTTTTATTATCTCCTTCAGCCCGGCTCAAACATCTATTCTTACCGGATATGCTACACATCTTCTGATTTTCAATGCAGTGATACAGGGTAGGACTATCTTATCTACACGTGATCTTGGGCAGCGGCTCATCTCAGGCTAGCTGCACCGCTCTTTGGATATCCGATGTTGATGCCCCTGGCGAGACCGTGTTACTCTGCGCAGCGCATTTCAATGAAGCCTGTTTAGTTGTCGATATTTCCTTTGTTCCCCTGCGTCTTACCGCCTCCAAGCGATCCCCCAATCAAGCGCCCCATTGGTCAACAATTCCACAGCAATCATCTCTTTCTTCAGCGCATCCTCCACAGACACGTCACGAAACGAACGAAAGCTCCCACCAAAACTTCCTGCCGCCCCTCCCCCGCCGTTTTCTCCACGAAACCCGATCTCGCATACTCCTTTTTTACCCAACGCCCAGCGATAAACAAACTCAACTCTTGGAAATACAGTAGACACAAAGATCTTGGGAATCCCTAGTGCTCTCCTGAGCGGAACCGCCATCATGAGCCGGACGTTGACGAGCCGGCAGGCAGAGGAGCTGTTCGTACAGGGGAGCTTCTGGAGCTTTGATTTGCCCATCTGACACTGCTGCAGGCATAAATCCATCATCGCCTACCTCGCCGCAAATAACCTGCAGGAAAGCGCCAATGCCATGAGGACGGAGCTCAGTCTTGGGGAGGATGCTTTCGATACGGCTACCGCGAAGAAATACGAGACGCTGCTGGAGAAGAAATGGACAAGTGTCGTTCGGTTACAAAAAAAGGTACGGCAGCAGATGCGCGTATCGTGCGTAGCTTTGCTAATGGAGCGATTTCGTAGATCATGGATCTAGAAGCACAGAACAACGCCCTTCAGACAGAACTTAATAGCGCTACACCGACATCTCTCTCTAACCGACGAGGAGACCCATCTTCTTGGCTCCCAGCCGGTCCTCCACGACACGTCCTTCAATCGCATCGAACGCCCATCAACTGCGTCGCCTTTCACCCAATCTTTTCATCTATCGCATCTGGAGATGAAGATGCCACTATCAAGATCTGGGATTGGGAGTTTGGCGAGCTCGAAAGGACGGTGAAAGGTCACACCAAAGCGGTTCTCGATCTCGACTACGGTGGCCCGAAAGGTCATACGCTGCTTGCGTCGTGCAGTTCCGATTTAACCATCAAGCTGTGGGATCCGTCGAACGAGTACCAAAATATCCGCACATTACCTGGTCACGACCATAGTGTGAGCGCAGTCCGATTTATACCCTCTGGAGCTCCTGGGGCGCCGTTATCGGGAAATCTGCTTGCGAGCGCTAGTCGAGATGTTACAGTGAGGATATGGGATGTTACGACAGGATATTGCGTCAAGACGATAAGAGGACATGTCGACTGGATTCGTGATGTTGCTCCGTCGTTGGATGGAAAATACCTACTATCGACTGGTAACGATCGAACAGTGAGACTCTGGGATATTTCAGTACCAAATCCAGAAGCCAAGCTCGTCATGATTGGCCACGAGCATTTCGTTGAATGCTGTACCTTTGCGCCACCAGCAGCATACTCGCACATGGCTACTCTGGCCGGCCTAAAGAAAGCGCCTCCAGCAAGCAGCACGGCCGAGTTTATGGCGACAGGTGGACGAGATAAGACGATTAAGCTGTGGGATGGTCGAGGAACCTGTATCAAGACCTTGATAGGTCACGACAACTGGGTTCGAGGTCTCGTGTTCCATCCAAGCGGCAAATTCCTTCTCTCGGTATCCGACGACAAGACGATTCGATGCTGGGATCTGAGCCAAGAAGGAAAGTGTGTCAAGACTGTTGAAGGAGCCCACGAACATTTCATTACAAGTCTGAGATGGGCGCCACCTATTATCAAGGACAAGGGTCCGACTGAGGAGGCCAATGGTGATGTGGGCACTCCCAAGAAAGCGGCGGCAGCAGCACCTCAAGATGTGCAGATCCGCTGTGTCATTGCTACAGGAAGTGTAGATATGTCTCTTCGAATCTTTTCGCGGTAGTTGGATACAACACATCTGAGTATTGGACATGAAACTAGAGGAAAGCTGCTCACTATGACCCCATGGCCCAGCGATGTGCCAAAGAGCACAATCAATGCCGATGCAAGTCGCCCACGACATGCCTCAACCCCAAACAAAGATTCCCTTCTATCGAACGGCCGGAACCATCCCATCCCAACCCGTCTCGACTGCTTTTCAACGGGTTCAGAAAAGGCGTATTTCTTTTTTTCGCCAGGACCCGACACTCCCAATCTATCAAATCATAAGCATATTTTTATAGCAAAACAACAAACCAAGACAAAGCCTCCTTTCTACCGATGGTCCCACCCGTCAAAATGCGTCTGGTGCATGGGGATTTTACGAATAATGTTTGATACCCAAGCGATATTAGGTACGGACAGTTTGATCTGACGATTTACTGTTTGGAGTGGAGGATGAGTCAGAGAGTGAGGGAGGGAGGGGTTGGGAGGGAAAACTTTTGGGAAAAAGGTAGGCATAGACGTTAGGGGCATCATAGAACGGAAATTTTACGTATTTATTTTAATTATTGAGCGAGTTGAGAGTCTAGACTGTGCCAATAGCTTGTGATGTGATTGAGCAAGTCAGAGCTGTTGATTGCATTCATGTGATGATCTGATAGAGATTCATGACGGATATCTTAAGGTGTAATGTTGATTTCGCCCTTTGGTTCAGCCACTTCTTACATAAATCGACACTGAGCTGACGTCCGACTGTTTAATTAGTGCGCCTCGCAGTGTAAATGTCCTAGTTATTCTGCAGAAATGATGAAAGTGGTCGATTGCAGGTACGCATCAATGACGCCACGATCAAGGAGTCCCACTGTTGATTCACCTTTGGCGGCCAAACATGCCGATTAGAACGTCATCAATAAGTTGTGCTTCCTAATAATAAGCTCAATGTCCATACTTCCCTAGGTAGCTGCTCTGTCATACCAAACCTCACCTTGTCAACCTCGTGGAACAACAAAAGCCAGCATCAACAACACAACACACCTTCAACATGTCTGCACGCATTGCTCGATCTTCAATGGCCTTGAGGCCCTCTCTCCCAATCCAACGAGGTTTCCGCACGACGAGATTACTTCAACACAACGAGAAGGAACCTATTGGACCCAAGTCTTCAGATAAGCCCATGAGCAAGGGTGGCAAGTGAGTTTATATAGAGGCAGAAGTTGAAGTTGTTGCTGATGGTGAGTAGCGCTCAGATCGTCATGTTGGGAAGTGTTGGTCTCGCAATCGGTGCATTTTTCTTCCTCCTCACGGGGAAACCTGAGAAAGCAAAGGAACAACCTATCGATGGCACGTCAAAGCCACACGAGAGAGTCCGAGGTTAGGAACGTGGGTATACAGGGTATAAAGATCAACCTATCGAGGGTGTAAAGTCCAAGCCCAAACAAAAGAGAGAGAATACGAGATACGAGAGAGTCTGGGGTTAGCAACGTGGATATGCAGGGTATAACAATCGATGGCGTAAGCGATGATCATCTTTGAGAGGAATAAGAAAATAGGTCGTCAATAATAAGCAGAACCTATTACAGCTCTACTGCAGTGTCTATCAAATCATTACCATCAATGAGGCAGGTCGGCATCTCCGCACCTATCACCGAAGAGCTTATATCCCTGTCAAGTTCGCTGTAGGATCTAGTTTACAGCCTCAAAAGAGGCAGCCAAGCCAAAGCTATGCCTCTATTCGTCTGTGATGTGATATACACGTGCGTGTCGCAGTCGACAGACCGCGTAATCAGCACACGACTTCACTTTCAGCCTTCTTAGGCGTTTTTTTGTTCTTCCCGCTATCAGCCCTACTGCTGGGAATACAGGCTGTGATATAATTTCCATGGTTATATAGCTGAAGCTTGTCTCCTCAAGTCGATCTGACAATCCCCCACTTCAACATCTTCTTACTACCCCACATACAATGGACGGAGACGGCTTCTCGGTTATCTCACTTACCTCGCTCGGCTCGAGTATTTCTCACCGCGTGTTATCAAGCGCTGAAGAGCTCAATGAATTAAACACTGCGCTTGAAGTCCCCGACGAGCGATTGTCCTCTTTCGCGACGAGGCTGTATCAGCTTCATCAGCATGTAGGAGTTCTCGAGACTGCGCTGAATAGCGCGAGTGCTATCTCGGGTCGGCTGCAGACTACGATAAGTCAGAGTCTGGGATCGTGCGATGTTGTCGCGACGGTGTTGAATAAGCAGGTTATGAGACTGCAGGCTGAGACGCTGCCGTTGATGGATGAGGCGTTTTTGGTGGTTTATAGTGATGCTATTGTTGCGTTCTCTCGGCTATTTGCGTTCTTTGCAAAAGTCCTGTCGATGTAAGTTGTGCTCATCTCACTGTGTGGTGTGAACGTTTATTTATGATGTACTAGCAAAGTTCGAGATGATCAAGATTCTGCTCTCGATACCAAGAGTGGAAGAGAGATCTTTGATCATGTTAACAGAGCTTGTCAGAAAGCTTCGCAGACAAAGGATATCCTCTTCACTGGATTGCAGAACGGCTCTTATGCATCGAGTAGTAAAGGACCTCTTCCAGGCGATATCGAACCGCCGCCTTATGAACCAGCACAGCCTTCTTCAGCTCAGTCGCCAGGCTGCGAATCACCAAGCGGATCTTCCGGGTTTGCTAAAAGCTTATCTTCTTTGACACACTCGTTCAAGGCCATGACAGCTGGTCTCTGGCCGAAGCCTGATCCTTTATCCACCGCTCTTTGTCAAGCAGCTCTTCGCGGCGATGTTCAACAAATGAGTGGTCTCCTCGCACAAGGAGCGAATATCAATGGACGGAACGGAGAGGGCAATTCACCTCTAGGCTGCGCTATCCTGGCTAATCAAGAAGACGCTGTGCGGTTCCTCATCGGTTCTGGTGCCGACACCAACGGCAAAGACATGAAGATCCCACCAGTCTTCCTGGCCGCATCAGTTGGAAGCATTGGCGTTGCAAAGATGCTCATCGACCAGGGCACATGGAACGTCAACGCTGCCAGCTGGTCTGGACAGTCATACTTTGTCGATGTATGCAACAGTGAGAATCTGGAGGGTATTCAGCTTCTTTTGGACAACGGTGCTAAGCCAAACACCACCAACACTTCTGGACGACCGGTTCTTGCACAGGCTGTCAAGAAGGGTAACTTGGAGCTTGTTAGGATGCTGCTTCAACACGGCGCGAATCCAGATACTAGCGATCTCTCGGGTAATTCGCTGTTGTCTATCGCTGCGAGCCAGGACCGTATGGATATGATGAAGCTGCTTCTTGAAAGTGGCACAAACGCAAGCTCAAAGAATCTGAGTGGATTATCTGTGCTCGCAGACGCTATCGCAAAGAGAAAACTAGACATGGCAGAACTTCTTCTCAAACACGGCGCCAACGCCAGCGCAAAAGATCTCGTCGGCCACCCAATTCTCGTCATCGCCCTCCGCGACAGCAAGATCTCACAGAACGACAAAGTCCGCGTCGTCAGAATGCTTCTCGACCACGGCGCTTCACCAAATGTATCCGACGGAACATGGGGCGTCGCAGCAATATGCTTCGCCATGGAGACAGGCAACACAGACATCGTGAAGATGATGCTCGCAGCTGGCTCCAACACAAAGAAGAAGATGAGCAGCGGCGAGACGCTCTTGCTCTACGCTATTGATAACGGGAAGAGGGATCAGGCTAAGCTTCTTCTCGAAGCTGGCGCTGACGCTAATGCGGCGGATAAGAAGGGCAGAACGCCGTTGATGCAGGCTATTTCGAGGAGGGATACGGAGTTGATAAGGGTTCTGAAGGCTCATGGTGCGGATATGAATGTCGGAGGGTGTATTTCACCTGCGGAACTGGCGCAGTCGATGGGTGATCTTGAGATTCTGCAGATATTGGGCTTTGGGTCTTCTTCGCAGAGAGGACCAGCTCGAGCACATTCACCACCCCCACCTGGATATGATGCAGCTATGGGCAAGGTATAAGAAACAGTAAATAAGCGGTTGATACCCCTGAATAATAATTAATAATTCTATTTTCCCAAACGCCGTCTATGTCGCTGTGTTTATTGCTGGTTGAGAATCTCCTTCAACCACCACACGTGTATCCTCTCATCCTTTGTCAACTCAGGGTGAAAGCTAGTTCCTAGAATATTACCCTGTCTAACAGCGACGATATCTCCCGAGTCATCCTTTGTGTTGGCTTGTGATATGCCAGACTTCATCTTGTCTACTCGACCTGGTAACTTGGCCAGGACTTCAACAGGTGGTCGTCCGTCGTCAGACGAACTGATGACTTCTTCCACGACGGGCGCACGGATGAAGACACCAGGGAAAGGCTTGTTGTCGTTTAAGAATGGGAGATTCATTCCGGACTCGAAACTCTCCATTTGACGACCAAAGTGATTGCGGTGAACGCGAACAGCGAGACCACCGATGAGTTCTTGACCACCTTTCTTGGTGGCATTTGCCTCGTCTGAGAGGAGGATAAGTCCTGCACAAGTTCCCCAGACTGGCCTCTTCTGGACTCTGTTTTATGTAAGTATTTGCATCAACTTATGGGACGGGGATCGTTTACTTGACAAAATCTCTCAATGGCTCAAGGAGACCAGATTGAGCAGCGACGAAAGAGATGGTTGTGCTCTCGCCACCAGGAATGATCAGAGCATTACACTGATCAAGCTCTTCTTTCGTACGAACTTCGATACAGTGAAATTTCGCCTTGGAAATACCCTCCGTAGAAGAAAGATACTCTGCAGCTTTTCTCACGAGATCGACATGCTCAGCAAAACCACCCTGAAGGGCCAAGACACCGACGGTAAGACTGATCATTTTGACTTAGAGATATCCTAAAAATGATTTGCCAGAGAATTGTAAGATGATAAAGACAAGGAGCGATAACGGACAGTTTAAACTCGGAGCCTTTCACCGAAGGCAAAAATCTTAGTCACTCGCAGGTGACATACAAGATAGTAAAATGGTTCCCCAGATTCTGGTGATGGGTACCGGAGTGACCCAAAAGGGATAAAGACGTGCATTAGAGCGCATGAAGGCTGCATGCATGACGGAGCCGCTAGGGCGAGAGTACCTCCGGACTACCCCGATTGTTCTCCGGGCTAAGAATTAAGAGTTGAGGAGTGTGGTTGAACTATATTGAGTCAGGTATTTACTAGTATTGATTGGAGTCTAGAAGGGCTGAGAAAACAAACAATGCGTGGAAACAACAGTTACAGTAGAGGGAACATGGCTTATCGTGGCAAACTCATGCAAGATAAGAGATGAGTGAGATGAGATGAGACATTATCTACGATCTACCAAATGATTCCATCCATGATATCACAAGAATCTAGAACAATGCATGCATATCCCCCTCTTTGGATACTCCTCACCTGCAAAGCCAAAGCCAACTGCAGCAAAGTACCTTTTTGAGCCTCGTCTTCCCGACAATTGCCGCCTCTAAACATCGGCACATGTCGATGAATCATCCAATTACTGTCGCTGTAGGGCGCGCTTAAAGATGGGCCGGAGCTCGATGCCGGGGTCTTTTACAGTGGCTATGGCGCATTAGACCTGCATATTCGGAGGCCGCGGCTGCAGTAGAATAAATTGGTGTCACAGTTGGACCCTTTTTTGACTCCGCACTCACGGCGCCGTATACCGGGTGCGGAGGCGGAGGCAGAGGGCCGGAGGTACATACAGCACAGCACAGTTTACCTAACAGTCAGACTAGGAGAAACTCTAAGATTTGTTCTTGTCAACTTCTTCTTTGAGTAATACCCTTTCTAGTCATTGACTCTGAGGGAAAAGACCTATAATTACCCGTTCCCCTCTCTTTTTCACCCCAACTCTCCAACTCAAACCATACCCTCATACCCCCACCACCTTGTCTCTTATTACTCCCTCACTTCAAATCTTTATCATGACCAACGACTCCTCCAACACTGGTGCCGCTTCCAACGGCGAGGCCAAGTCCTCCTTCACCGTCAAGGCCGGTCTCGCCCAGATGCTCAAGGGCGGCGTCATCATGGACGTCACAAACGCTGAGCAGGCCCGCATCGCCGAAGAAGCCGGCGCCTGCGCCGTCATGGCCCTCGAGCGAGTCCCCGCCGACATCCGCAAAGACGGCGGCGTAGCCCGCATGTCTGACCCCGCCATGATCAAGCAGATCCAGGAAGCCGTCACCATCCCCGTCATGGCAAAGGCCCGCATCGGCCACTTTGTCGAGTGTCAGATCCTCGAGGCTCTCGGTGTTGACTACATCGACGAGTCTGAGGTTCTCACCCCCGCTGATGACGAGAGCCATGTTGAGAAGAGCACGTTCGGTGTTCCGTTCGTCTGTGGGTGCAGAAACCTCGGTGAGGCGCTGCGAAGAATTGCAGAGGGCGCTGCTATGATCCGAACAAAGGGTGAAGCTGGTACCGGCGATGTCGTCGAGGCCGTGCGACACATGAAGACAGTCAACAAGCAGATCGCACAAGCCAAGGCCGCGCTCGCAGAGGGCGGTATCATCCGCATCCGCGAACTCGCCCGCGAGCTCGAAGTCGACGCCGATCTCCTCCGCCAGACCGCAGAGCTAGGCCGTCTGCCCGTCGTAAACTTCGCCGCCGGCGGAGTCGCCACGCCCGCTGACGCCGCCCTCATGATGCAGCTCGGCTGCGACGGTGTCTTCGTTGGCAGCGGTATTTTCAAGTCAGGCGACCCTGCGAAGCGGGCCAAGGCCATCGTGCGTGCGACTACACACTACAAGGATGCCAAGGTGCTGGCTGAGACTAGCACGGGGCTTGGCGAGGCTATGGTGGGAATTAACTGCGATAGCATGAAGCCTGAGGAGAAGCTTGCTGGACGAGGATGGTAAAGAGTAAAAAGAGGTGTTTTGTTTTTGGCGTTGATGGGGATTCAACATGAAAAAAGAATAGGTCAAGGAAAAATGAAGATAGTTGAGAAGATCAACTCGGCTAGATAAAGTAAGGTATGCATGGATAGTATAAGCGGGTGTTTCAACACCATAATTGATAACAAATTTCTCCCATTAGTTTCTGCTGTAATGGGCGCCTCGTATTGTGACAAATTGTCCCCGTTCCAAGATGTAAAAACAAACCGCTCTTGTCTATCCCTATCCTCGTCTGATCTATGCTGTCTAAGTCGAACCCCAAGGTGCTTCGTATATAATGCCATCCAACGATGCCAAAATGCCACCATTTCGAAAATCGCACCTGAAAATATCACCAAATTACCCGATATAGCCATGGTATATAGGCAAAAAAGAACCACATCACCGATCAAATCGAAGGATCAGTATCGCTTCCTCTTGATCTTTCTTCCCCCTTCTTCATCTTCACTGTCCTCATTCTGAAGTCTCTTGGCACCCTTTCCACTCAGACGGCAAGCAGCATTTCGCTTCTTATCATTGCCAGCCTTGTTGTTCTCCTTGCGCTGTCTCAAATTAGTACTCGCAACATAATACCGTGGTTATATACTTACGACGAGCTCGGCAACTGGAGAGTTGGTGATTCGGGAAAGCCACGATGAGCGTAGAGCTGAGTGAATCAAAACCTTGTTGTCCTAGTCAAGTTAGTTATTGGTTGGGAAGTAAAAAGGGGTGACTTACTCGAAAAGCGTTCACGAGGCGTTCCTAACGCTCTCCAAAACTAGCGAACTGCTCCCACTGACATTCGGCATTGCTCCAGAGTGGAACATAGTTGCGATCCTGCTGCGACAACATGGCTGAGTCCTATGACAGTGGTTAGCAGAGTTTGTGTCTCTGTTAAACGACAGACTTACGAGAATCTTGGAGCTAAGAATCTCAATCTCAATATTGGACAACTGACGATGAACAACATTCTTCCACTGCTCGTTCACAGGAGGCATTTTCTCAAGAGGAGGTTCGATCTGGTGATCAAGCATATCAGACGGCTCAACAGAAAGTCCCACACTCTTTCGATACGCCTTGACCTCTTCAACCCACTGCACAGCAAGCTTCGACCCCATCTTCGTTCGCCACCCCCTTGGATTCGACCAGTCCACAATAGCCATGAAGAGCTCCTGCACACGAGCGCGATACGCTTCGTTCGTTCGAGGAAATGTGGGATCCATGCCTGGCGGTGTGACTGTTACTTCATGGTGTGCGAGGGATAGGAAGAGATTGCCTATTTGGCGAGCTTGGACTGGGTTGGTGATATAGCCCTTGTACTCGTGGGTGAAGTGCTGAAGCTCCGAGAGGAGTGACTGCTGCTCTAGGGTGTGGGAGCTGATGTTTGCTGGGTTGGTTGGGATCTTGTGACGAGTTGGTTCGCTAGGGGCAAGGCCCTTGCGAGGCGGTCCTTGAGAGGGGGGTATGCGAGGTTGAGATGGTTGGAAGGCTGGGTGAGATACTGGCCCCGGGAGAGGTTGATAAAGTTGATGGTTCATAGAGAAAAGTTGCTGCTGAGGGTATTGAGTTCGTCTCATCTGACATCCGCTAAGACCAGGTTGTCGTATTGGAAGGGGCTGCATTTGCTTAAGGGCCGTCTGGTCATAGAACGGCTGACCCATCGGAACAGGGTAAGCCTGAGGCTGGTTACTAGGAGGTGGATATGGCTGTGTCTGAAACGACTCAGGCAAGTAGTCCTCAGGATTCATAGGTGAAGAAAACTGAGTCGCAGGTGTGACGGCAGTAGAGACAGGAACTTGACTATCATCGTCGGCGATAGTACTGCCATTGTTGTTAGGCCCACTCAGCTGTGCATCGGAGCTTGAAGAACCTTGAGTCCGAGCATTTTCTGCATTATATGCTTCCAAGAACTCTTGCTCAAAAGGATTAGATGACAGGAGAGCTTCGTTGTCGATTCCATAATGTGCCTGAGAGTTGTTGAGACCCGTGAACATATCTACCTTTATATCTTGGTCAACTTCTTCAGTAGCCTTGCCATCCATGTGGTCATTCAGACGCTGGTCGAAGTTCGTGTCGTTGATAGAGTCAAGAAGATGTTGAGTGTCTTCATAAGACATGTCTGCCATATTGGGCGATGAAATCGAGTGAATGAGTCGGGATGAGACCGAAATACTAAGTGTTGTGAAGTGAAGATTGAGTGGGGTCAAGGAAGAAGAATTCGATATCGATGGAAATCTGGATTTATAGTCGGATTAGAATGGTTGCCCCGTTGATTTGGACTACAATATAAAGAAGTGTGAGAGACGCTTGTTGCAGTGCTAGGTGCATAATGGCATGGAGCCCAGCGGAAGCCTCTCTCTAGGCATTATCCCAGCATCTCACCTATAAACAAAGCAGACAGTGTATCAAAGAACCAATCAAAACTAAGAGCGAAGAATACCAGCGTTCTGTCTCTTTGCTCACATGGAATAATATCGAGTATGCTAGGCTTTGTCACCTGTTGATAAATGATTGGACTTTGTTGTCCTGACAGGTGGCAGCCTTGTGCGCATGATATAGCGTACAACTACTACATCTAAGGCTCAACTGAAAGGCGTCGAGAATTCTGATTTGCCTTAGACAATAAAGCAAAGACTGCTGCTATATTGCTGGTTTTCATGTGCGATATCGTTAAGGGGTTGTCGATATAGTATTTGATAGGCATAGAGAGTTGGTTGCAGCAGTATTGTGCTATTTGAGAGCTTATTATCTTATTGATTTGCTACCAGTGACATGGGAATGGTTTCTCCCATAGCTTACTTCAAGCAGTGTTATTGTTCTCTTATTTGGCGTGAACAAACCCGCAGCCCACACAGACTTCAGCCTGTTCAGGGCCCAGTTAGGCGATGCTTCATACAAGAATTGCCGAATAGAAGTCAAGACGTTAATGAAAGAAAAGCACTTTGAAGAAGCAAAAGAGTGGCAAATATTGACATGTCTTAAAGACGCCATATTAAAAAGGAGGGCGAATATGACAATATTTTAGCCAATGGCAATCCTATTTTCATTGGCCAAGGAAACAATATGTGTTTCCCAGCATTAAGGTACCTTTTAGGGTGCGTACACAAAGAAATGGGAGCCTGCATGTTACCTGCATAAGGCAGTTGTACAAACAGCTGAACAAAGCACCCATGCATAAATACACTCCGCCTCTTTCTAGTCCCTTTGAGGATTTGCAAGTGTGCTATGCACAGCTGTAATACGTGTTGTTCTTGGAGTGGCTGCTAGGGTATGCTTTCCTAGACGAACTTGCAGAGGGTGTTCACGCTCATATGCATCGTGTGCGCCCTTTGAACCATAACACCGGGCTTGCAATAGCAGGAGAAATTTGTTATGGCTTAGACACTCTTTCATCAGTGTAAGAATGTAAGATCAAACAAAACAAACAGAAACGCTATCGGTCGCAAATAATTAGGCATCCGCTTCGGTCCTTGAGATTCATCGCTTACAGGCAGAACCTCAAATACATAGACCCCCTCGCTCTTCCTACAGATATTCACCACACCGCGCCCAGATATATGAAGAGACGAAAGCCCAGCAGTCACCTCTCACTGAAGAGCAACACCATAGTCCTGACATCCACTAAACACCCATCTCCCCTCCCTTCTCAGAAGCGTGAACGCATTCACACCATCATGTCTAGGCACCCCATTGATCACAACCACAAAGGGCGCCCAAACTAGCGCAATATCGCCGTGTTTTCGGACCTGAATATCATGCAACTTCTCTTGAATAGTAATACCACTCTTGATCATACCCTGCAGACGAACGATGGACTGCTCCATAGTCATAGGTGCCGGCTCAGCGGGTGGTCTGTATAAAGTCACACCAGCGTTGGGAAGAAACCACTGTTTGAGGACGTCCCAGTCTGGGTGGGAGAAG
Source organism: Fusarium pseudocircinatum (assembly GCA_013396035.1). NCBI lineage: Eukaryota > Fungi > Ascomycota > Sordariomycetes > Hypocreales > Nectriaceae > Fusarium > Fusarium pseudocircinatum. The sequence continues at coordinate 20,807 of JAAOAS010000384.1, forward strand.
TCATCTAGAAGAGCGTTGATGGGCTTCATGATTTCCTGTGTGAGGTCTTTTTCATCTTCCGGGTTTGGTGTCTCTAAAGAACGCTCTGTTGAAGCTAGACCTGAGACCTTCCAACGTCCACCTGTGTAAGCTAATCCAAGGATGCCCTTCTTGTGGTTGACGATAGCACCATCATCGGCGCGGATGGCCCACCCGGTCCAGACTGCAGCGAGCTTCTCGTGGATGAAGATTTCTTGAGGCTCGTCTATAGCCCATTCAAGATGACCCTTTTGCTTAATGTCGCTGAGGAATAGCTCTCCTAGTGTCGTCTGTTCGATAGTGTCTGGGGAGGACTGTATGACGTAAGAGGTTTCGAGAAGGTGGTTGCGAGCATCTTGGAGGTTTTGGGACGAGATATTGAAGAAGTCTGTTAGAGCATATAGAACAGCTGCCTTTGTGTCTTGAGGATCAGCCATTATGATTGCGATTCTACTAATGAACTAGCTGAGTGAGTGAATGCTTAGAAATGGAAAAGTCGAAGGAATGCAAAGTTGGCAGGCTGAGAGCTCTAATAAGCACACTCACTGAATAATAGCCTGTCTGAGCTACCCATTTACCCTGGCGGACACTCATACTATTCCAGAAATAGGCAAATTTTCGATCAATTCTATTCACGCTCAAATATCAATCTATCATGTACAAAATCACAAGGAAGAATAAGCATTAAGCGCCAATTGACCTCCCAAATGAGCATAAAGCACATTCCCACTCGCAATCTTGCCCGTCTTGATCAAATCCATCATTCCCGCCAAACTCTTTCCCTCATACACAGGATCCGTGATGAACGCCTCCGTAGCAGCGCCAAACTTCATAGCCTCGATGGTCGTCTCGTCAGGGATGCCGTAGATCTTGGCGTTGTAGTTGGGATCCAGGATCACGTCGTCCGCTGTGATGTCGTCCTCGCTGAGGCCGATCTTGGCAGCTGTGGATTTGGCGATGCGCAGGACTTGGTCGAAGGTTTGCTGTACTTTGCCTGAGGCGTCTATGCCGATGATTTTGCGCGCGGGAGAGCCGTTCTTCTTCTGGGCGAGCTTGAAGCCGGCGATCATGCCGGCGAATGTAGAGCCTGTTACGGCGCATACGATGATGGTGTCGAAGAAGATTCCTAGTTCCTTCTCTTGGGCTTCGACTTCGAATGCCCAGCGTGCGAAACCTAGACCACCGAGAGGATGGTCTGAAGCTCCAGCGGGGATGTAGTATGGCTTGCGACCACTGCTCTTGAGCTCATCTGTGAGCTTGGCGAGAGTTGTCTTGTGCTCGATTCCGAATGTCGAAGGATCAAGTCTCACATCACCGCCCATGAGCCGCGAGAGCTGAATGTTGCCGACCTTTTCATAGCCCGGGTCTTCCCAATCAACCCAGTGTTCTTGGACGGTGGCGGCTTTGAGACCGAGCTTTGTGGCGACGGCGGTTACGGCGCGGGTGTGGTTGGACTGGACGCCGCCGATGGAGACGAGGGTATCACAGCCTTGGGCTTGGGCCTCAGCGGCGAGGTATCTGTTTTCGATTAGCCATGCTGTGAGTGTGTTTGGGAGAGCGACGTACTCTAGCTTTCGGACCTTGTTACCACCGTACGCAAGACCGGAGTTGCAGTCCTCGCGCTTTGCGTAGACATTGACCTTTCCACCGAGAGCAGCGGATATTCTGGGGAGGGGCTGAAGAGGCGATGCGCCGAAGAGAAAGTTCTCTCGGGGGATGCTGGCAAAGGGTTCGGGAAGAGTAACAACAGTCATTTTGTCTCGTGCAGCACAATAGAATAGAATTGGATCTCAAAAGTAATCTACAACCTCAAAGTCCAGGGAATCGTCTCGATAATATAGCACCTCTACCTTGGACCCCTCCGTTGCCGGCATCGCGGGGCACGAATGGCATGGTCCACTCTGAGAGCCAAGACATTGACATTGAGGTTAGTGATTGGGCGAGTGTGTTGTAGGGCGCAAGGGACACGAGGGGTAAAAACATGTCATTTGCTTTTTGGCGTGTGTTTCGAGGAGCGAGTCAGTAGGAGACTGTGAAGTCGGTGGTAAATGTAGCTTCCGAGTCGGAGTCGGCGGGGGAGGCATATCGTGGGTTATCCACCGTGGGAGATAAGCTGGGGGGTGATGGATCGGGAGAGACTCGGGGAGCTTGGACTCGGGAGTATAGTGGGTATAGAAGAATACTTGAGATAGTGATTGGAATTAGTTACTGATGATTATCGAAATGAGAAATATTGCGTTGAGCTGATGGGAGTGGGTAACCACTTATCCTCGGTCTAACTTACACTAGACTTGCTATGATAGGGACCAGCTACAACGTAGGGCGTATATTACATTGCTGTCAAGATCGGTATACAGTTCTGATAAGAATTACATCTCGCATCTTTGGTAAAGCTGACTCTTTATCTACCTAGCATACCCTCATCGAGAGTGCGGTACGGCTCTTTGTGGTTTGTCTGTTGGCCCAAGCCTTGGAGCACATCATGGCTGTTCCATGACCAGACCATCATGACAAAGACAGCAACAGCTTCGGACTTGGTGTGAACATTCATCTTAACTCCGTTATATCACTAATTGAACACAAGGCAATTACCCATCATACGCAATTCGACGCGTCTGAAATGGCTGTCATGTTGTCGTCTGAGAGTGTAATTCGAATCTCTGATTGGCCATGACGATGTTGGAAGAATGCCAAGACTTTTTCAATTTCCTATTTGGGACAGCTTCAGCATCACTCAGTCCAGAATCCGACCAAGAGTAGGAGTTGATAGTACGCCATAAAAGGAGATTTTGGGTATAAAATATGTATAATACCTCTATTTGTAGTAACTAGAAGACAATTAGATTGCTCATCCCTAAATATTTCGAATTCTGCGTCCCCAACATTCCATATTCTCCAGCCATCTTTTCACCATCACATCGTCAAAATGCCCTGTCAAAAGAACCAAAAGCCCTCCGCTACCGTCCCTTCAAAAGACATGTCTCCCCTCCCAGATTTCTGGCTCCCCGTCTTCTGGAAGAACCAATTCCGCACCACCATCGAACTACCCACCAGACACAAATACCCCGAAGTCGAAGGCAGCACAGCCATCATCACTGGCTCAAACACAGGTCTTGGTTTCGAAGCTTCAAAGCAGCTCCTCTCCTTAGGTCTATCCCATCTCATAATGGGAGTGAGATCGCTTGAAAAGGGCAAAGTTGCTGCTGAGAAGCTAAACACGATCGCGCCATCTGCTAGGATTGATGTTTGGCAGCTTGACATGCAATCTTATGATTCTATACAGGCTTTTGCCAAGAGATGTGACACTGAGCTTTCCCGCATTGACTTTGCTATTCTTAACGCTGGTCTTTCTCCTAGTAACTTCGAACTTGTGCCTGGTACAGGTCATGAAGTTGGTATTCAAGTCAACCACCTCAGCACAGCCCTTCTCGCAATCCTTCTCATCCCCATCCTCAAGACCAAAACCTCAGGCCACGGACCACCTCGTCTCACCACAGTGAACTCCCTCACAGCCCATCTCTGTAAATTCCCAAACAAAGATGAACGCCCACTCCTCGCATCCTTCGACGACCCCAAAATCACACAATGGAGTTCCCAAGAACGATACGGTGTATCAAAGCTTCTCAACCAGCTCTTCCTCGTAAAACTCTGCGAAAAGATCAATCCCGATGATGTGATTATCAACATGGTTGACCCAGGACTCACAAAGGGTACTGGTCTTGGAGGCCATCATGAAATGGGCGGTGTTGCTGGAGCGCTTGCAGGGGGGTTTTTTGCGATTTGTGGGAGACCTGTTGATAGAGGTGCTGCGAGCTATACTAATGCTGTGTATGGACATGGGAGGGAGTCTCATGGGTGCTTTTTGATGAGTTGTGAGATTGCACCGTAAGTTGATTCTTGATGAATGTTGATTTGGATAACTAACTGGGTTTTAGGCTGGCAGGCTGGTTTTATACACATGGTGATGTCTTGGTTGATCAGGTTTGGAACGAGACACTGGAGGAGCTGGACTTTGCAGGTGTCAAGAGCATTATTTCTGGCTTATGATTTTCGATTTGTGTAGGATCAGTTCTGACTTAGCCAAACGGTGTACAATATATATCTTGACCCCCTTTTCACTTTCTTTTGTGAGTTTATTCGGGTTTCTTAGACTTGTAAAGGAAGTTAATATCAAGCATGAATACTCAAAGAACTGAACCATATCCAATGTCAGGTATTTGGCTTGAGCCTTGAGGTACTCATTTATGTGGTAAGTTAGGCGTTCGGAGTTAATAAGCCCGAAATCCGTGATGACATCGACAGCAAATGTATGCTGACGCACTCAATCTACCGTTGACTTAACGACCTGTTCATTTCAGGATCTCGTAATAATCAACATATTCTGCTTACGGTTTGCATTTCGCACGCCAAGTCATGCTAAAATCGAAACAGCAGTCGTCTCGCAGTAATATCTCTCCCATTCGATCATAACACATTAGCTAACCCCAAATAGACCAAAACTTTACATTCATCACCCAGACGCCATTCAAGAAATCCAAAGAGAACCAAAGACTCGTTAGAAGTCGTGCACGTTCTAACTCAGCTCGAAAAGATCAAGGCCAGGTCACATCATGGATATTAAACCAAAAGGAGACATGCACGGTATTGCAGGTTCCTGATGGAACTATACCAGGTCGCGTTGGGACAAACTTCTCTTTGCTTGATTTTCCTGAGCCATTGCAGCCATATATGGAAAACGACATCTTTAGATGTTAGTCCCCCTCCTTTATAGTGTTTATCTAAGCTAATATCAAAAAGCGTTTCACGGGATGAGAGGATCATTATATCCCATTGAAATATGCCTCCAAGTCGATGAGATGAAATCATCCTGGACGACAAACCTCCTAGTCGACCAGGTATACTTCCACTCCATAATGTTCTCAGTAGAAGCATACTTCGACATGCTTCTCGGAAGAGAATACGGCAGTCTTGCGCACTTTCACTTTTTGAAAACGCTCAGGCTTCTTCAGGCACGAATAAATAATCCTTCAGACCCAACGTCTATTTCAGATGCTACTATTATGGTAGTTGTTATTCTGGGTCTAGCAGCTGAGATGATAGGTGATCGGACAGCGGCTGAGAATCATGCTGCTGGGATGGCGAGGATAGTGGATTTGAGGGGTGGGCTTGAGATGTTGAGGTTCGATAATCCCAGATTACCAGCGAAAGTTTGCAGGTGAGTACTTATTCCCATTTTTACGGGCAATATCTGACATCTGGTAGAGTCGATATTGGCTTAGCGCTTCGCTTCGGCTGCAAGCCAGTACTCTTCGAAAAGAACATATCCTGGAATCCATACCTTTCGAGCCAAGGTTTAGTCCGCCGTCAAAAGAAGCATCCTGATACCAGCCACGATATGGTAGCCTTTTTGAAAACCCTCGATCCTAGATTATCAAACGTATGGAAAGACCTCGAAGAGTTTGCAAAACTCAGCAACATCGCCAGCCAAACTGGTCGAAAACTTCAACCCAATATCTTTAGCGAAGCTATGGTATCGATTCATTACCGACTACTCGCTCTGTCTCCCGAACCAGCTGCAGAGAATGCTTTCCGACTTGGGATGATGACGTTCGCTGCAAGTATCTTCTTTAGATGGAGAGATATGAAGCAAAGACAGGCATACTTGGATGAGTCTTTCAGGGATGCGTTAATGAATTTGGAGAAGGCTTCGGTTCAGCCGCCTACTACTGTGCTTCTGTGGCTTTTGGTGATTTGGAGAACAAATTCTGTTCAAAGTGGCACTTACCAAGCCATTGAGGAGTGGTTCTTGGAAGTTGTGGATAGTTTGGGAATATGTTCATGGCCAAAACTGCATAAAATCCTTAAATCTGTTCTCTGGATAGATTGTTTGTTCGATGCATCAAGCAAACGAATTCTTGAGCCTATACTGGGAAAGACTGCTAGAAAGGAGGCCGGGGCTGGTCCATGAGTCACTCCTCGGCAGTATCTTGTGCCCTCTTGGGAATTCTCATATTGGTTGTGTCTTCTATATGGCTCCTTTACTTTCAATCCACCCTGGCTTTTCAGCTTCATATGTTCCTGAACAAGCTGCCTCAACACAGCCAGCCAGACTACCAAAGTACATCCCTCTCCCTGTAAGGCCCGGCCCATAATGAGCATATTTCCCAGAATTCGTCATGATTGTCTTTGCCGCCGTTGGGATCACAGGCTCGGTTACCATACACCAGCAAATATCTGTCAATATTTGCACCCCAAAATCCTCGAGCTGAGCTATGAGACCTGCTTGCTCGGCGAGTTTATACACTGATCGACCGCACGTAACAATAAGGGATACGCTAGCGGCTTTTCGTCGCCCTTCACAAAGATTGGCGAGTTTTCGTATCTCGGTGAGGGAGAAGTGTGGGTTTCCCAGTGATACCAGGTCGATGGGTTGGTTCGCTGGTGCGCTGTTGAGCTTATCCCAGCATACTCCAAGATCGCTCCGCTTGACTTCAACAGTTGTGAATTCAGGGGTAAGTACTGCATCAAGTGTCGGTGCCTCCGGCGTTATACCAACGATGTGAAACATTGGAGCACTCGATATCGTGGCAAAAGCCGCACCAAAGGCCTTTAGATCGTCTGTTGAGAGACCAAGCTTCTCGAGCCCTGTTATTACAGGTATTCGGCTCGTCGATAAAGTTCCAACGTAATATCCCAGTAATGGTGGGAATGAATCGTCAAGACTTGTCGTGCCCTCCAACCCCACGACCTGCACACAAACAGAAGCCTGTCGATTGACCCCTAGGTGAGGACCCCCTTTAGGCGCCCTCCCAGTCAAGGCAATCGATATGTCCAGAAAGTCTGGATACTTCATAGTTCTCGCCCCTAAAACACTATTCGCATAAACGACAGCATTCGACTCTGCCCAAGCAATCTGCTCACCAAGCTTAGGCGCACTCTCTAGCTGATACGGTGCACAGGTAAAGGTTGGCCGTGCTCCCATATCTGTATACGCCTTGCCAAGCGCATCAGCCGCTTCTCCGAAAGTAGTGTCTACACCAAGAGCTCGCCAGCGCTTTTGGTCAACTGATAAAGAGTTGAGTGTTGTGGGAACTCGGACTTTACCGCCCCAGTCGCGGAGTCGTTCTGCTAGTGCGAGTGTTGCGGGACCAGTATAGACGCACCCATCAACGTGGACTTGTGTTACGTCCATGAGACGTGTTGCGCCCAGAAGATGCGCCATGCGGAGGACGATTCTGATAGCGACGCGGGATGCTTCGCCATAATCTCCTCTCAAGAGTTCCTGGTCCAGTGTCGAGAGCTTGATGCCTTCTAGAGCTGGCGTTGTCTCTAGAATAAGACCGCTTTCTGTGTCCATCACTGAACCCTTTCGGTGTTTTGACGGTGGGTGAGTGGACACATAACCATCGTCCACAAGTATTGTTTGTCCACTCAGTCGAATGAGATGTCGAAAGTCTTCCTTATCTAGAACCACGACGGGGATAGACTGGGCAAAGACTTCTTCTGCAATCATGACACCAAGAGTAAGAATGTCCTCCCGTCGTTCAAAGATGATTGCCTCGGGAGCTTTGCCGTTGAGCAACAGCTCAAGCATAACACCGCTACCTGTGCATGATCCTCGGCCTCCTGGAATAGCAAGAATGGTATTTTGAAGATGCTGTCCACTCAATGGATGATGTAGGTCGATAATCTCACTGGTCTGGGGGTCAACGCCTCCCCAGAAGCTTAGCTCAAGGTCACTCGCGAGGAGTTTGGCTGTGGCTCGACCTTGAACATAGGCTGTTCCAGTCCATGAAGCCTCATCAAGGGACCCCATTATATCTTCCTAGCAGTGATCGGTTCACTTTCAACGAGAATTACCTGATGATCTGAATCAGTTACATCATGGCTTGCAGGCTGATGACATGTCTCCCCTACAAATTTGTCCTGATGTCTCCCAACTCTTAAAGACCATGAAAAGAACTTACAAAATAGTAGACATGTCTAGGAAGAAGAAGTAATTTTTGTTATATGCCAAAAAAAAATGTAGATTCGTCCGGAATCTTCGGAATAGAGGAGACCAAGCACCACCGGCCTTCGAGGCTTGATTCTCAAGCTTTTGGAACAGTGTAATAACACAAAATAACAGCAGAATTGGCTTCAGATCCCATCAATACTCAAGAAGCAAGGATCGATAGGATATGGTCCTAAACAGGAAAGACAGAATATCCTTGTTGTCAGTTGTCGAATTGTGAAAAAAGAACAACTTATCAACCCCGCATTGCTCTTATCTCCAACATCGTGGAACTAGTCGGCTCTGATCGGAAGGACAAGCCGACATGACGGTCCGTGGCCCGATATTTCTTGCGTAACAGTTTGTCCAATATTGTGAAGGCAGATCGTTTCGTGTAGAGAAAAGCATTTCACTGGTCATATCATGAAACTCAAGCCCAGCAAGGGACGTCAACGAACCGGCAAAGGAGGAGAATCGTGATTTTGACTCAAAGCCGTTCAGACAGGAACCAAGAGTAGTTAATCATAAGGATGGAGTAACCAAGCTATAGCAATTATAATTTGCCATCGAATATACTTGGAATAACAAATCTTGCGTGTAAGTTCGAAACGGATATGGTCGGTCTAAGGTGTAGGTTAGGTCCATCACCGCGGCGTATTCTTGCAGCTTGCTTGTGTAAGAAAACCACCAACACTTACTTATAGGCTGGTTAGAGCTAGGAGATCCAAGATCATTGTCTTATGCAGAACAAACCCGAATAGAAAGCTATTCAAAGGAGCAATACTGTTCATTTAACATATTGTTCAATGTGGGGTAACCGAGTAGTTTTCATCTGGTTATATACGGGCTTTACTATTCGCCAATCGATTATAGACCTTCCGAATAGAGATAGATACTCCCCGTCTAAGGATCGCTATATCATGCCATTGTCCTCTCCAAAAGAAGATCCTATCTCTGTTCTTATCTGACCAGACCATCCAGGTACCCCAGACAACACCCGACATCGGCCACTTGCGTCATTCCGCTCTTCTCCACCAATATCCGAGCTCAATTGAACCAAGCTCCCTTCTACCTATTCCCCAACCTCCACCCCAAAACTTTAAGCTTCACAAACCCGTTTTGTTTCCCCACGATGCGCGTTGCAACAGTCGCCAGTTTCCTGGCATCGGCCTCTTTGGCCATCGCATTCGATTGGCAGCAGGTTCTTGGAGATCATGACCAAAAGCCTTCCTCCGACGTCATTGCCAGCAACGACGATGCGCCCTCGTACCGATCCGAGCTGCTGAGCTTGCACAAGTCTCTTATTGAGACATCCTCGGTTTCTGGGACCGAACATGATGTGGGAGTTTGGCTTGAGGGATATCTTGAGAAGAAGGGATATACTACTTCGCGTCAGAAGGTTGAGCCCTTTGATAATACTCCAGAGGGAAAGCCGAGGTTCAATGTGCTTGCTTGGCGACAAGATGGAAAGAAGACATTCGATCCCAAGGTCTGTATAAGCAGCCACATCGATGTCGTTCCACCGCATATCCCATACGGAATTGATGATGGGGAAGTCACAAAAGAGACCATGATCACTGGCCGGGGCAGTGTGGACGCCAAGGGTAGCGTTGCTGCTCAAATCACTGCGGTTGAGAACCTTATCGAGCACGGAAAGATCCATCCCCATAAGGTCGTCCTGCTGTTCGTTGTCGGCGAGGAGGTCAAGGGTGACGGCATGCGCCGTTTCAGCGAGGCCATTGAGACCAAGGAGCTTCCATACAGCCTGGACGCTGTTATTTTCGGAGAGCCTACAGAGCTCAAGCTTGCTTGCGGACACAAGGGCATGCTGGGTTGCGACGTTACCACAAAGGGCTTCCCAGGCCACAGTGGTTACCCGTGGCTCGGCAAGTCAGCGAACGAGCTGATGATCAGAGCCTTCGCTAAAGTGCTCGACACCGATCTTGGTAGCAGTGAGCTGTTTGGTAACACCACTGTCAACATTGGTCGGTTCAATGGTGGCGTGGCCGCCAATGTCATTCCTGAGGAGGCCAAGGTTGGACTGGCTGTGCGAGTTGCAAGCGGAAAGCAAGCGGACGGACATGTCATTGTCCATGACAAAATCCAAGCCATCTTTGACGAGGTCGACAAGGATGCTTTCATCTTCGACTGTACCCACGGATACGGACCCGTGGAAGCAAACTGCGACGTCGAAGGTACGTACACCGAATCATTGTGAGAGCGCCGCTAACTGGACCAGGTTTTGAGAAAATCACCGTCAACTACGGAACCGACATTCCCAATCTCAAGGGTGACCACACGAGGTACCTGTACGGCCCAGGAAACATTCTTGTTGCACATGGCGCGAGGGAGAACTTGACCGTTGCCGATCTTGAAACTGCCGTTGAAGGATACCAAAAGCTGATTCTTCATGCGTTGAAGCAATAAATAGAAACCCAAATTTTCCGCTGCCCTAGTCTAATGTTGGATATGATAGCCCGCTCAAATGAAATATGACATCGTAAAACTGGTTCATGCACCAGTGATCCTGGCCCAGCGCTCAGGCAGGATCTTGCTGAAGTCAAAGTTGCCATCAGGTCCCTTCTCAATGGCGCCCTTCTCTGTGACCACGGCGTCGATGAGCTCGGCAGGAGTGACATCAAAGGCAGGGTTCCACACGTTGATTCGCTGATCAGCGGTAGCAACGCGGACCTTGCTGCTCTCATCGACGGTACCATCGGGCTTGATCACAGCTCCTGTGACCTGTGTGAGCTCTTCCTTCTTTCTCTCCTCAATCTTGATACCATCGCCAGTCTCAGTCTCAAGGTCAATGCTGGTTGTAGGAGCAGCGACAATGAACTTGATACCGTGGTGCTTGGCCAGAACAGCGAGTTGGTAAGTACCAATCTTGTTAGCTGTGTCACCATTGCGAACGACACGGTCAGCACCAACGATGACAGCGGCAATATTCTTTTCTTGCTTGCGGTTGCGGAAGAGTGAAGCAGCCATAGAGTCAGTAATGAGAGTACTGGGAATGTTCTCAAAGACAAGTTCAAAGGCAGTGAGTCTGCTTCCTTGGTTGTAAGGCCGAGTCTCTGTGCAGAAGGCGTGCTGGAGAAGATCCTTAGACTGGAGTGTTCGAATTATTCCCAGTGCAGTACCGTGGCCAGATGTAGCGAGGGAGCCAGTGTTGCAGTGTGTGAGGACCGAGATCTTCTTGTCAGGAGAAGCACCAGCTTGGGCACGCAGCCACTCAGCTCCATGGTCACCAATGGAGAGGTTGGTCTGGAGGTCCTTCTCAAAGATCTTCTCAGCCTCCTCAATGAAAGCTGTGATGACCTGATCCTTGGTGGCAGTGCTTCCAACCGCCCTTATGGTGGACTTGAGCTGGTTAATAGCGTTGGTCAAGTCGACAGCTGTAGGTCGGCTTTCTTTGAGGTAGTCCAGAGCTTCCTCGATTTGAGAAATGGTATCTTCAGCGTTTGAAGCTGTGATGCTTCCATTGTGAAGCTCAACAGCCAGACCAAGAGCTGCTACGATGGCAATAGCTGGGGCACCTCGCACTCGCATAGTTGCGATGCTGTCGAAGGCCTCCGTTCTGTTGGAGACATCATCGTAGTGAAATTCGTGAGGAAGACGGAGTTGATCGAGGACCTGGAGTTGGCCCCGAGTGTACTTGACAGCCTTGAGAGAAGACATGATAGACTTAAAACGGTTGGAAATGAGAGAAATGAACAAGTTTAACAGGCTTATTAGTCGCAATTCCTTGACAAAATGTTGCCCCTCCAAGATTCTGCCGCCACCCCGCTGTCAAAATGAAAATAGCGTCATGATACCCAGCCAATAACGCAACGCACGTGCCCTCACCGCCTGGGACCGGACAAATGCCGCTTCCGGCGCATGGAGGAGGTACCTCTACGTCAACAGGGGTGGTCTCCAATCGTTATCCACTGGAGCTCGTTCGGGACAGCTTTAGCGGTTAAACACCATCTCGATTGAGATCCATACCTTGACTGTTTACTTGGACAAACAGCAATGACAAGTGGGCATTCGAGCTGTTTGCCATGGAACAGCCATTCTCGACGTCAAAAGTGACTGGTGAGTCCTGACCTTCTATGGCGTTTATTCCCCTGTAAACCTTAAGCCTCCCTTGAGTTGTCCGCTAACACGACACCTTGTCGCCAGTCGAGTACTTCGATCCTCACGATGTTTACAAGCTTCTCGCACCTGGGTTGATTCCTCGTTTACCGTTGCGAAATTTGAACTGGCAATCGCATGCTGGACCTCTACGATCTATCGACACGCTTCACGTTGAGCTTCTTCAGGGGGATGACCCTGGATCAGCTTCTTCTCCTCACACCCTTCGACGATCAGGGAGCACGCTCGATGATGGGTTTCAGCAGCAGAACTTTGGTGGTCAGGCGGCTTCTGCTGATCAGATAGACACGCAGTCTTTGCCCTCGAGAGCAATTGGGAGTCAACGACGACATCAAATTCCTGGTCTGCGACGGACACCGTATCTTAAGGTGCTACTGGTGAGATGCGACGACAATGAAACATACAAGACCTCCGTTCGTGCCGAAATTCGAGAATGGATCAAGTCGCAGATACCGTCATCTAGCAACCCGAAACGAAATAGCAAACAAGAAAAGCACGATGCGTTCGATTACTTGATTCTACACGTTGTGCTTCCCAATACAGTAGCGTCGACGCAGCCCAGGACTAGCTCTCGCTCGCAGGAGAATTCAGAAAAGTCAGGCCCGCGATGGCGTACTGGTTCGACCCCTCTACTCGAGAAGCTCCGTACCGACTTTTCTGGCCTTGGAAAAACGGCGCCAGATCGAGTTGCACAGATCAGAATTGGAATCAACGATCTTCCGTACGATCAACTACCGAGAGTGGTTCCTGCGGTGCCAACGGGATATTCAGAAGATGAGCACGATGCTGAAAATGCCTGGGCGGAGCTCATTGCCAAGTTCAAGAGTCTCATTCTCACCTCATTCGACTTGCGCGTGACACAGTACGAAGAAGATATCAAAGAAAAAGACGGTCAACGAAGTTTACCAGGATGGAACTTTTGTACCTTCTTCATCCTCAAAGAAGGCTTGGCAAGAGGTTTCGAGAGTGTTGGTCTAGTGGAAGACGCCTTAGTTGGATACGATGAGCTCAGTGTTGGCCTTGACTCTGTTGTGAACGAACAAGCTGATGAAGGTTCGCCAACGAGACATGGAGGTGCCATGCTCAGCTATACCGAAGATCTCAAGGAGATTGTCAAAAGCGCTCTCGCCAAAGCACCAGGAGGAAACACAGAAGACGAAGAGGCTGTGGATCTCCAGTCGAATGAGACTATCAAGGAGCAATTTGATGAGATACCTATCAGTGCTACCAAGAAGGCTTATAGAGACAAGATCCTGGCTAATGATGTATCGGTATTTGACTTCCGATGTTATATCTTTGCGCGACAGATGGCACTACTCTTGCGGCTTGGAAACGCTTGGTCATCAAGGGATGATCTGCTTGACAAGCTGAAGGAGCAACAAGATTCTGTCTTGCACGGAGTCGCACCTCTAGCACCTCCACCAAAGCATACTGAAGAGACAGAAAATCTTGCAAGTCTTGGTGAGATATGTCGAAGGACTTTACAGTTCATCCCGGCAGTATCACAGATTATGCGACGAGACATTTTGACTGCTGTGGCATCTGATAAGTCTGACGAGGACGACTCTCCTATCGATCCCAATCTATCAGAAGTCATTGACAATGTGGTTGCATCATTCGCATTCTCAGTTGCCCAACAGATCCTCGCGCAAACAGCATCAAAATCCCTTCCTATTCCCCCCTCAACTCTTGCTCCTCCTCAAAGTCAAGAGCAAAAGTCTTCCATCCCTGAACCCAAGACTATGATGCATCCTGCCCGAACTACATCTCTTCACGTCTCAACAGGCCCAGCACCTGGGACTCGTCCTCCACTGAGCCCAGGTGTGTTCCCTGGGCCGGGCATGCCAAAGATCAACAATGATCAAGAGTCACAATTTCTCAAGGCAGGTCTTGAAGATCTCGCCGCTAGACGCGCTGAGCTTTATATGCTGTCACGAAGTATCCTTGACGGCTTGGGTAAGAAGCGCGGGTGGAGTGATGGCTGGAAAGAGGCCCCCATAATCGCAGAAGCTGAGGCAGACTTTGAAGAGATCAGCCTTGATGATCAACCTGCTGCAGGTGGCACTTCTGAAGAAATCCCCCCATTGGATGCTGGTGTCAACAACAACCTTCTCCAGACGGCCATTGACAACCCAGAGAACTTCTACCGACTGTATGAGATTCTCACAGACAAAGCTCTTCGGCACTATACTGTTGCAAACCATGATCACGCCGTGCAAGCAAGCATGGCAGATCTTGCTGTGCTCAATTTTTATCTCAAGGAGTATAGCACTGCTTCTTCCTATTTCTACCGCGCTACGCCATTCTTTGGTGAGAGCGGTTGGACGTCACTCGAGCTGTCGATGCTTGTCATGTATCTCCACTGCCTTCGTGAGATGAAGTCGAAGGATGACTACGTGCGAGTTGCTCTGAAGCTATTGACCAAGTCTTGTGCGGCTGAAAAGGAGAGACTAGAGCAGCGCTCAAAGAGAGTATCGAGGGTTGGGAAGCCCGAGCCTGTGGATGCAATGTCCATGAAGGGTGTTGTGGGTAACTTGTTTGACCTGGCTTCTTCGCTATCTTCACAAGTCAAGGTGCACTTGTCCAACTTCTTTACAAATATCGAGCTTGCAGGTGCTCCTGAGTATTTTGACAAAGAGGACAAATGCTCCTTGACCATTAATCTGTGGTGTTTGTTGCCGGACGAAATTAAGTTGGATGGGATAGACGTGCGAGCCACAGCTTCTGAGCCGGGTCCTACTAAGGAGCTGCTGTTCTCACGAAAGAGTGACATTGTTCTACAGCCTGGGCAAAACAGCATCACTGTTGAATGCACGGTAAGTTTCTTGACCAAAATTGAAAGACTATGCTAACAACTTCAGTCTGTTATTCCTGGAAAATACAAGATAGATCATCTTGGACTCTTCTCGAGTAACCTCTTCCTTCACTTTGAACGTGACATCAACCAACCACCTCCACAAACTACAGACATCTTCAAACATCCTGAGGTCGTCATCTTCCACCGAGATGGTGCCCTTGATGTGCATCTCGTAGCTACAAGACACACCTCCCTAGACAAGAACAACACATTGGACTTCACTTTCAACACAGGCTGGAACTCAATCAAGAGTTGCGAGATCCGTCTCAGGCCCACTACTGGTGGCCTGCGGATGTTGACTCTTGAAGCCCAAGTTATCGACTCTGCTGTCGAGTTTGCAAAGAAGCCCGAGGCGGGTGGTATTATCTACTTCAACGAAATACCGGCTGAGTCAAGCGTCACATTGCGATTCCCTTACTCGGTTGAGCATGATATTGCGGATGTGTCTGCTAAGGTCGACGTCGCGTACACGCTTGAGTCGGGTCAAAAGTACACGTTTGCAAAGTCGATAATCATTCCCATCTCTCTGGCTTTGGGCGTCAACGTGCAAGATGTCTTCAAGCATAATGCACTTTACTCTCGATTCAATGTGTCTACAGCGAGCCATAGCCCTCTACGACTATATAAGAGTGAACTGATGCCCTCGGATTTGTTCGAATCCGAGTTTGGTGTTCCTCCTGCTGATACAACTATGGTGTTTTCGAAACAGCCGGCAACGCTACTTTACCGCATCAAGAGGAAAACCAACGTCAGGTCGAGTAAACGAGCGGCGAGAACTATGTACTTGAAACTTTATTACAACATTCTACAAACGGAGATTGAGGAGGCGCTTGTCAAGTCCATTTTTGATGCTCTGAATGATCCTTCCTTGGCATCATTCTCGAAACTTATCACATCGCTGGTTATTAGAGAAGCCAAGACTCTGCAACCCATTGATCTCGAGCGAGCTGCACTTCTCGGCGCAGTGCCCACGGCCTTTCTAGCTGATGTTCCTTGGGATAAGTACTTTGCTGGTATTGGACGGGTACCGGGAACGCAAGTGGATGCAACGGAGAAGATCTCGGCTGCTATCAGGGAATGGCAAGCCTCCAATCCTCGAATTACCATTTCAGCAGCGCAGCCTGATAACCCCTGCACACTTCTCATTCCGGTCGAGATACCTTCGTTGCCTATACTGCATACCGCAGATATTGAGCTGCAGACTCCAGTGACGGAACTGATGGATCAGAAACCTGGTGCTGTCCCAACTGTGGCTGTTAACCAGATGCTCCCAGCCACACTGCATCTTAGGTGGACGCAGATCTGGGACACTGAGATGCAGCACAAGAAGGATACAGAGTACAGTTATGAAGTCGCCGCAGCAGGAGATACATGGCTTCTCGGTGGTCGTCGAAAAGGTCACTTTGTAATCCCAGGTTCAAAGAAGGACCCTCTGTCCTCAACATCCGACACGGAAGCTGAGATTCCACTCATCATGATCCCACTTCGAGAAGGTTGGCTACCATACCCTGGTATTGAGATACGAGAGGTCAAGGATGGTGTTGAGAATCAAGCTCAGACTTGTGAAGTTGACTTTAGAAACTTGGGAGAGTCGATACGAGCTGTGGGTGAGAGGAAGGGTGTGACTGTTAGCTTAGATGCAAGCGGACCTGGGGGAGGACCGTTGGTGTTGGAGAGTGAAGAGCCAAAGAGGGAGAGGGGAAGGATAGTTGCTTAGATATAGGTGTATAATAATGAGTGCCATTTCGAATTAAAATCATATCAGCGTTGTCTTTGCATACATCGATACCCATTAAGTGAAGTCACAATTACCAAAAGAAGGGATCTCGTGTAAGCCCAGCCAATGATAACCAAGTAGCCCGACCCTAGAACCTAGCTCTAATTCTACAGCCAAGCAAAAAGACAACGTATCAATATATTGAAGGAGCAAAAACAGAGGATTCAACTGTCTGAGACAGCTGGGGTAACGATGCCCCGTACTGGAATCGAACCAGTGATCTTCGCATTACGAGTGCGACGCCTTACCACTTGGCCAACGGGGCCGGGGCGTGTCATCCTCTTATTGGCAAGCTCGCTTAGTTTTGGTGTTTATATTCGCGGCGAGAGAGTTCTGGTGTTCTTCAAGGTATTGGGATCTGGGAGAGTTGGTGTTGGGTAAGGGCTTGTTCTGAGTGTGGGAGGAGGTTGAGAGATGCGGTGGTTGAATGAGAATGTGTTGGCTTGGGGAAGAAATGGAAAGACTGTTGTTTGGTCAACTTGGTGAGGTAGAGAGTGTAAGTTCTTTCATGAGTAGGTAAAAGCCTGCGCCGTCGCTTGTTTGCTGGCCGCAATTATCGCAAGAATTGTATCGTTGACTATTGAAAGAGGAGAAAATATTAGAAGTCTGAGAGAAGGGCAATCTGAAATTATAATGCCGTGAGGGAGGATTTTATGTTTCTGTTTTGATGTTTGCTAAAGAAAACCCGATGTTGTAGGACGAAAGTTTTTCTCATCTGCCAGTGGCTGCCACGGCTTTGCCACTCACTTACAAGTCATGTTCCTGCATAACCGCCAAGCACTCAATTTTTGAACGTTTGTTCTTATATTTATGTCTTGAGCTTGAATTACTCTCCAGAACGCGTTTATTCATGCAATAGTTGCGCCGCAGCATATCCGCTTCTGCTGTAGCTAGATACTTGTAAATGTGAGCAATTGGAGTGAGCTTGACCTTAGTGCATCATCACCAAGATATCCGCATCAAGTATGACCAACCAACGCGAAGATGTACTCGTGCAGAACTTGCGACCCAAAAGATCATCGCCGTCCACTCCTCGTCCCTCCCCTTGAGTTTCTATACTCCGAGGTCCTTGCCAGGTCGTTGACTATGCCAAGCAACTACATGAGATCTATCAAAATAGACGCAGAACACCAACGACTTTTTCGAGAAAGTTTCTTTTCTCGGTGTCGTCTCAGCCGTCAATTTAAGTTGAATCTAATCGTCTATTGCTTAGCATGCCATGACAAAATACTGGCGCGTTGAGACAGGGGCTTTAATACCGAGTATATCATGCAACGAGAGCTAGTATCACATATGGCAGCTAGTCCATCAATAGACCCCTGAGAACGTCATTACGATGGAAATCCCCCTCTGGAGTGACTCTGCCAAATCCCTGCACTTCTGTGACTCTTGATGGATATTGGGTAGGGATGGGCTATCGGCCACATAACTGCAACCCGTATATTCGTGCCTTTCAATGACTCTGACTTTGGCTGTCTGGGTCACGTTCCTGGCGTTTACAAGTTCTTCGTTTCTTTGTGTACTCGGCTCGGATGTGTTCAACTGCCTGGAGCTGTTCAGGAGTCAAGTCACACTCATCCCGGACAAATTCGTTCCAAGAGCCATCACTCTGTTTCCCCCATCTTTTGTTTCTCGCCCCTTTTCTATGAGAGAGGAGTTACTTGCCCATGCGGTTTCATTCGAGATATAGTCGATGTATCACTCAACCGCTCTGAGCATCAGCGGACGGTGGTAGCGGTAGCGGTGGTGGTGGTGGTGAAGCTGTTGTTGGGTTGTTGTTGTTGTTAGAAGAAGTGGAATTTCAGATCGCTCGTTCATGGCCGCCCTTTGAGACTCAAAATCAGCATCATTTCTATACTTCAACCTCCTTTTTGACAGAGCACACCAGAATACCCCGAGATCTCATTACTCAAGATCTTGCATCGAGAGGGACGGTTCCTGAAACTCCCTATTTAGAGCCATTGGAAGCGCGTTTGGTATTCGCTGTAAGGGAGATATCTCGGGCTTCTGTAAGCCGAGATCTGACTTCTCACAGAGTCTTTCCATAGGGTTTGTGGCGTCAGTGGTGAGAATAGTGTCTGATTTTGTGCATATGGATAGAAGAACCATGTATATGCATCGTCCTCATCACCTAGCGATAACAAAGGGGCCCGTCCCTGGCATATTAGATCTTTATATGAGACCATGTCTTGATTTTCCACGACGTATGGTAGTGCTCATTCTAGAACAAGAATTTTAGAATGGTAGTGTTTGATGTTTTCTGTTTTCGACCAGCCTTCTCACGGTTTAACTGGGGACATACCATATCAACAATCAGAACAAACTCTCAGGCACTTCATACTGCTCACAAAATTGTATCATGGTCTCCAGGCCCCAATTTCGTATCAGACTCGTCACTGAAGGGTCATACACCACCATGGTCATTGTCAATTAGACGCTCGAGGAGGCCAACTTCGCATACGGAGCACCCATCCCAGAGCCCTAAGGTCTGTTATCGATGAAGTCATGGTTAAAGAATGGACTGAGGACGATGCAGAGGATGGATTCGAGCCGCTGTTTGGATGATATGTGATGCCGATGGATGCTTGACTGCGGATGAAACCCAGTTTTTGTTTATAAACTGGAGCAAGTTTGACACTTCTGACGGGATACTTATTGACTTTGGATTGCGGCTTTAGGTTGTTTTCTACTCGCTGTTCCACGGCACATCTATGAAGAGTGGTCTTCAGGCGGAGTGGACGAACCCTATGTTTAAAGTAGACGTTGGCTTTAACATTTATTGCATGAATGAGTATGATGCTAGTGAATTTGTATATACGCGAGTTGCATCCCAAATCTGTCGTCGCTCAAGTTTGCAGACACAGACACCATCAGGGGTTGTCTTTAAGTCAACAAATATTTCGATTCTGGCAGTGGTTGGGCTAGCATCTGATATCTGACAACTAGGTTTCTATTAAAATGGTATCATATCAATACAAAATTTCCTGATTGTCTACATTTATCAGATAACAGGATGTTCATTGGTTTATAAAGTATTGTACAATCGAGTTACAAACAGTCTTGAGTAAACTATGAATAACACAATTGCGATATATGTGACCAATGAGAACGATATCAGCTTCCCAGGCTTGATTACAGCGCAAAGTCAGTACATGCTGGGGTTAAACAATATGGCTGCAGCTAGAGGTCTAGAACACTATCAGCAACATAGTCTCTAGATATACGTAGTTCGCCGAATCACCTAGCGCGATATAGCTTCGACCTAAACTCCCCAGCTGATCAATACAATAGCTAATAGCTACCTACATTAGTCTATCTCCTTTTCAGCTGTCATGCTAACATCGTATATTCCATTCTTGCCACCGGCTAAGTAAGGGAACTAGTCTAGTTCTATCTGAGACAAATGCCGTCAATATTCGGTCCCGTTCAACACTCTCCTCCCTCACCGATACACTTCGGCTGCACAATCCCCCTGTTCCCTTCAACACCATCATGCAAAGAACTTTCGTTCTCGCACGGATAAAACTGATCGTTCACGCGTGAAACCGGCTTTCGGCAATGGCATCAAACTTTCATCGTCAGCAGCCACTAAACGCTCGCTACAAAAACAAATTCCAGAAGAACTCTCTTCTCCACACCCGGAAACAACACGGCAACTAATGGAAAAATTCTAGATGCACCAAGGCAACGGGTGGGTAAAAACCCCGAGTCAGGTTCGGGCCCCAGCGTGGAGACTGCGTTGGTGATGGGATCCATGATGCACTAATGTATCAAGGGACATACCCGGTCTATCCATCTTGCAGGTTCGCAGAATATCAATGTATGAACGGGGTTAGTCCAGTTGACGCTGAGTCCAATGGTGAAGTTGTAATTATCACAAGGTATCAAATCGGAACGTTTGCTGGAATCTCGTTTTTTATTGACTCCTCTCAACTCACGGCATTGCATTGGTATCATTCTGCAAAGGCAAAGGCAAAGACCAAGACACTTCACTCAAAAAATGATGATACTCTTTTTACGAACCTCACTCCGTGCCCCCTGGCAGATAGATGCCAGTAACCCATATCCGTCAATCCACTCTGAGCTTCTCTCTAGAGAAGCCGCAGTAATCAAGCCGTATAATAATACCATGGTACAATACAAAAACACCAGACATTCATCCTAGTCCTTGTATGCTGCAATCTCAAAACGCCAAACCAATGCGCAAACAAAGGGTACAGTAACCCCCAACAAGACGTAGCGCAATGCAGGTGATGCAATATCATGCAAAACCGAGAAATCCAAAGCTCCAGTGTGCTCCCACCGTGCGATGATCCATCCATCATCATGAGGGATCGATCCTAACTGCTCCCGGTTTCATAATGCGTTAATGTACAATGAAATGCAAATGTAATGTTTTTTTCTCTGCCCTAGGAGGTAGAGTTCAAGAAACTGCGCTGTCAAGGCGCGGGTATCATGCCCTTACTGGGCCCTAAAAAGTCGCGAATCCCAAGTATAATGTCGAATGCTTCTAAAGTGTTGGCATAGATGTAGATATAGTCTCATCCAGCCCGTTGAATCGGTGTTTGGTGGTTGTGAATGGAAAGTTGAGACATTATATTGTCTCGTGTCTTGAGATAGACTTATTTCTTGCGTTGGCTACTCGTCGCTGTGATCTTGCTAGTGCTCATCAAGTCACCAATGTACTTTTGCAAGAACTTGTTGTTGTTATCAAGCTTGTCATGTTCTTCGCGAACGGCTTCGATGCGGTTAAAAATCGTGAGAAGAGAGTCCTGCAATGCCTTGGCGTGTCTGTGAAAGTCAGCGACAGCTCTGATCGAATTGTTCAATTGTCAAATCCTTACCTTCTCATTTCTTCGCGCGCAGCCTTTCCAATTCTATCGAGATCCTCGCTCGTTCTCCTGGGGCTCATTGCCCTGACGTCATCTGGGCCAAAGTCGGGCTCGAGAGGGCCAACTGCTGAGCTGTCGCGAGGGACAACCAGGGGGCCGCTGCTTTTCCGTTGAGGTAGGCTAGGTCGGATAGGGACAGGCTGGTGAATCATGGGTTCGTTATTGTCTTCAGGGCTCGATGATGTGGAGGAATCCGATCGTGCGATTGCATGAGGATGCTCTGCAGGAGCATTCGGGAGCTCGTTGACTGCCATTATAGTATGGTATGGTATGTGGGTGAAGTGGTGGTTGTCGCTCGGTTCAAATAACTCGTAATAAGTCGTAACTTGTCGCACAGAGTATACGAGGTTATTGCGACATCCACAATCGTGTAACGACACAGATGACAGTAATTGACAAGCACCAAAAATCAGCCGAAATAGCTAACTCAATGGATGGATGGTATGTCGGTGTAGGTGTCTTAAGAGTCGCGTGAACTTGTCGTCGAGGGGAGTTGTGGAGAGGGGCAAGTCGAGACCAAATAGTTCCACGTGGTTCAAAGGTCTCCAAGTCCGAGCATATACGCTTGCGAGGGAGGCAACGATTCCGGATCCACTAAGGGTGTGATGAGGCTGGATTGTGTTCTAGAGGGCGTTTAGAAGGCGGAGTCGACACGCGGAGAGGCCGATTAGACTAGCCGCAAATGAACTCGAAACTTGATCGCGATTGAAATCGTGGCTTCGGTAGCAGTAGATAAGATTCGCAAACGCTTGTGTTTGAAGATATCGTGGGTTTGGTGGCTTCAGTCGTGGATTGTGATGTCGAAACGGGAGGAATGGGTGTGATTGAGTGAGGGTGGTATAGTTTTAGTCGTCGGAGCTGAAGATGCTGGCGACAGGTGGCGGTCAGAGGAAACTAGCCTGCTTTTGCTAAAGAATCGAAGCAGGTGGTGGAAAGACTTTGTTGAATTGCGGAGGGGAAGACCCTGCGAAAAGCGAGCGCGAATGTCAGCAGATGAAAAGAACGAAGAGTGAGAATTGGAATTGTTTGATGGCAGGGGCAGCATGCGAAAATAAAAAGCAACTGCCTGCAATGTAATAGAGGGCAGCAACGTCACATTCAAGGATAAATGCAGGTGCGTGGGAGTGAGTGAACAAGAGGGGATGGATGGGATAACTAACAGCAACAGACAGATTGGAAGATGAATAATAATCAAGCCGTGATAGAATAGTGATAACTGATAGATAGAAAAAGAAGAGATAAAGAAGACCAACCAAAAAGTTAAAACGTTGAAAGTTAAATTGGAAGAATATGACGACGAATAAGTCAGAATGACCAATCCCGGCAGTGGCAATATATTTCAAGGCGCAAACAATCATGAAAGTCCAGGAGGCAATAGTTTCGGCCAACGGTTGCGGACAGGGCAGAGGCAGGAAGGACCCTTCTTTTGAAAAGGCAACGGGCAAGCGATGGCAACGGCGAGACAAGGCAGGGCAGGTTAGGTCGGGTTCGGAGTGGAAGTGGCAGGTGGGTGCTAGATAGGTGGCAGGAAGGAAGAACCCGGCCAGCAGAAAAAGAAGGAGCGAACCCAGAACAGAAAAGGAAGAGACAAAAGAGAGAAAGGGGATGGACGAAATGGGGATGAGAATGCTAAAGTGGATTTCTCGTCAATTTGATAATTTCGCTGGACCTCAAGCTGAGGGTCATCACTACTTCACTAAGGGAAAGGTAGGCGTCGGGATATTTTTCTAGTTCTCTCTTTCTGTCTACTGTATGTACGGCGACAGTACCTACAGTGTGCCGCTGGGGGGTTCGCAGACACGAGCAGGTACCACTTAATGCTCCGGAGGGCCAGGAAAACCGGCAGTCGAATAATAATGGGCTCTAGAAAGAATGGAAAAGACAAGACACAGCAGGCGGGCAGCTACAGTATCATCGTGGCTCCCAAGGATGAGGATGGGAGGAGACCCCTGGAAAGATACAATGGACTTGGGGGGGCCCAAATGAGGAAAGTGACGACAGAACAGGGAGTCATGAGACTTGAGATCGACGCCCCTCGGTACGGCAAAGGCCATCCTGGGCCAAGTGCTTTATCGCATTAAATTATATGGGATTGTACTTATGCAGGCATCTGTCATCGGGTATCCTGACCCAGGCATTCAATGTCGCGGTCCAGCAGGAAACAGCATCCTTGGATTGGATGACAGTGGCACCAGCTTTCTCCCACGCGACTCGACAGCCCCCAAATGGAAGGAAGCTTATGGAAGCTCACCTCACTGGCCCTGCCATCCACTCGGTGCAGGACTGGCAGAGGTACGTATTCTCCTCCACAGAAAAACTGACCTCATGCCGCATCCAATATTGAGATGTTCATACTCAACACCACGGGCTTCGCATTTCACGAACGTCGTTATTTAACGAAATCAAGAAAACCCCTCACTACGAGTATTACCGTGCGTAGTCCTTATTCATACAGCCACCTTCACAATGTCAATCAAATCACCCTGCCTAATTTGAAAACAAACAAAACACCCCCGCCCCTAGGTAAGCCAAGAGTTTAGACGACCACAGGGAAACGACCCGAGCCTCAGAAACCCCCAAGGCCAAGCCTTCGTGAGAAGCCCTGACAGAATTTGGCCGATCAGCACTCAGTCGTGACGCAATTGTTGGCCCTTGCAGACCACGGTTGAGGCCCGCTTCTGGAGGCTAAACCCCTGCAATATTCGCTGAGTGTCAGGAGTGCCTACCACTAACCAGCCTCGGTGGGTTTTTTTTAGAGGGTTCGGAGGACTTTCAGCGGAGAGGCGACCTTCTAAGATTCAGGACATGTCCACTATCATAGCCGTTGCTGGGCTCACAACAGCACGGCCTGTTGTCTTCTCTGACAGCGAATAAACTTTTCAACTGTCTTGCTTCTTGTTTGTTGGAGATCGTCGGTTCTTCTCTTCGCGCCAACCATTCCATCTTTGATACACCGTCGTGATTGGGTTTCGGTTGGCCGTTTTCTGTTGTAATGGACCCCCCAAGTGCCCACCGAGACTCACCAAAAAGATGCTGTTGCAGGTTGAAAGCAACTGCGACAGAATGTTTAATACCGACCAACTATTATAATACAGTGTTTACCACTGTCTATTCGCTGGACCGGTCCTCAAGCGGTGTCGGTCAGGGCACCGAGTTCGGTACTGATTTGCAACTCTTGTGACTTGACCTGCAAATCTTTGACTGAATTGTCACTCGAAGGAACCCTTCTGGTACATCGCCCAATTACCATTGCCGGTCAACGACTTAGCTGATCGCCTTACAACTCCTGCCAAACCCAACAAGTCGGAATGACAAGGTAGAAGAGCGGCCAAGGATATTCTCGAGTATCAAATTGGCTGTGCCTGGACTTACACCGCACACTCGGGTTCTACAGCCCTCTTGGCTGCGATTTCAGCCTCTTTTTTTATCCTATGGTTCATCGGTGCTTTACAGCTTTGGCTTGCATATCAGCCTGATCTCTCCCGCAGTGCGTTAAGCCATCAATCTGCGTCTCTCACCCCTTTCGCTCACTGGTTATGGGGTTACATTTCACTCCGCCCTAGGAAACACAAGAGCGCCATCCAGCAGCAAGGGTCCAGGTACCCCTTCGACTAGTCTGATGTCATGGATCTGCATTCTGCCGCGTCAAGTTCCCTACAAAGTCCCAAGGTATCAGGTCTTGCAGGCTCAAGGGGCGAAACATGACCAATGTCCAATATCACAGTACAGTACCAGTATTCTCCAAAGATCAACGGTCAACGAAACGGTCACCGTCTTTCGAAACCTCCAATCACTGCCTATCCCTCTCACTTTCCAGGAACGCACAGTCCAAACGGTCACCTTTGCCGCTGGTTTTTCGCGCCCCTCTGATAATGATCATCAGCTCCTTGACCAGGTCCCCAAATCGCAATCTTCTCGTCATTCCTCGCACCGTCCAGCGTCTATACAAGGGTGCTGTATCATTTTGGAAGGAACATGGAAGAAAAGTGGTTCACGGTTGTAACCGACTGACAGCGACAGGATATTTCATCCTGGACCATCTCCTGTCGTTTAGGCAGAACGTTGTTCTAGCCTAGATGTTCCCCGTGACAAGGGCGTACTGAAATGCCGGACCTGTCAGAAGTGAAGTCATCGTGAGAGGTCTCCCAAGCCAAGAACTTGAGGCAACAGCGATACGCTCAATATCACAGCACCCTCTGGTCTTGACAGTGGTCTCATCCTCATAAGATCATATTGTTTTTTCTTTCTCAACGTCATCCTGCCCCAAGCTTTCGCCTGCGAGCTGACTGACTATCGCTCGGAGACACTCATTCGGCCGAGCGGTTGTTTTATAGGGGTCCCTATATTATCGCTACCGATAAAAATGGGTGCATGGGGGTCAAACCTGTCAAGGTCGTGTTTAGCCCGTTGGGCAGCGATTCGGCTGTCAAGCTCGCGAGCCTCAATGGTAAGTGACAGGTATCATTATTCGTTTCGTTCCCCTCCAAACCCTCTTTTCTCTTCGAATGTGCTCAATGAGGATGTTCACGATGATTCGGAGAGAAAAAATAAAAACGCCGATGACCCAACAACTTGTGGTTCCTCAGCACAGATTACGGTTTGATGTTGTCGGTGTCATTGAACCATGTTCTCAGTGGACGAAAGTACTTTGATCAACATCCTGCGTGCCTCTGATTTTGGACTCAACTGATGCCGATCCTCTTCTTCTCGTTCGCTGTTTGTCCCACAACTTGGAGTTCATCTCGGAAATCCTTCTCCATTTCTGTCAAAGGGTCCACCACCCATGGTCGGCTCTTGGCAATCCCGCCCCGCTCACACTTCTTGGCCCCATCCCCGTGAGAAGAGAGCGTCAATCTAGCGGTGGACGTTAGGTCCCTCGAGGGGAGAAGCAGTCACTGTCACTGTGACAGAGATGCAGACCAGTCCCAGTGTGGTGAGCCTTGTCTCAGCCCCGGAGCTGAAGCTCAGTCTGATCGGGTGGCTGACGCCGGTTATCTTGGTTCCCGTCGATGGGTTTCACCAGTTGAACTTTCACTAATGCCACAATTCCAATGATTTACACATCATTGTTGCGTTTTCAGTCTCGACCAGTGCCCCTTTGGCGATGCAACGTTTATCAGTCGTTGGCCGACGTGTACATCCAGTGATGATCTTAACACAGAGCATAACGCTCTTGACACCCCTTGACTTGATATGCACACTTTGACAAGCACCCCGCTCTGCCCCAGTACTAGTGCTACAGTTGAATAGAAACACCAACCAAATGTTCGTCAACTGTAGACGGCATTATCGGCATCCAAGACTTGGGATACGTGTTTCAGGAACTACGATATGAATCATTGGAAGCAGTGTCTCAAATTCTCGTGATGATGCTGTACGACCATATCGATGAGCACCTCTCTTCTTTTTACGAGCTTTGGATGTTGTGTAGCACCCTCCCCGCTCCTCCGGCATCCTGAGTGACAATCTCTTGCGATGTTATCCGTCCTGCCGTCTGACCTGGCTCGTCAAGTGACTGTGAGCCGTCGGATCGGCGGGCTGCGTTTACAGTTTAAGTCTACCGACGTAAGGCGATCTCCAGGACGTGTTTGAGACTGAGAGAATGCCTCTAGCATTTTCGAGCTGTCACCATGCTTGATTAGCCGTGTTATATCCCTTGACATTAGCCAACGTCTGCCACGACATGAAACAACTCATACTAAACATGGGTTTTGGTCGCCGCCCCCATATATCGATTGGTATTCGTCAATATCCATCACTTCAGATGCAACTCAATATCGAGCTTTAGTTTCCCCATGACCTCTTTGAGCTTGATGCGAAAGTCCTAGTGGGCGTTTGGAGTCACCAATGCCTCGTGAGCGCAGATCTTAATCCTGCATATCTCACCGTGATTCTTATCCATTCTGCGCATAGCCTTTGACAACGGTTAGCAGTCTACTTGATCGTACATATTTAGCTCAAACGGTTGCATCCAAGCGGATGCACTCTGCCTAGGTAAGCTGCAGGCTCCCTTCACGGGGTCAGCAACGTTCCCGTTGCAAATATTTTGGGCTGTGTCGAAGCAACTTGGCTGTCTTGAAGAGCCAAGCTACGATAATTGTTACGATTGTCTTTTCCAAGGCAGTATGGAGGCTTGCTCTCTTTGGCAGGAGGTTTAGACAATAACGTTGCTGCATTTGTCATGGTCAGCTTACCAATGATATCATTGTGTTCTCGTCATTCAAGGCAATGGCTATGTTTCGTGAGGATTTAAGGCTGTGCCAGTCGATGCTGAGCCCAAGTGCGACAGTATCGATCACCTGTCTGTATTTCATTCGCAATGGAACAGTTTGAATTTCACCCCGCTACCACATCCTTCAACCGTGTTTGGTCGACTCTCGAGCCGGGCGTCGATGAACTAGTCCTCAACGAGGACTCGCAGACAGGCAGACGTACAACATTACAGCGATGGCAACCTGGCGCCCGCAATCAGCGGGACGTTTTCATCCACGACTACGTTGAGGAGATTTTCATGATTGAGGGTGATTTGTACGACCAGAATCTGCAGCAGGGTTGGGAGAAGGGCGCGTATGCGTACCGAAAGCCCGGGATGCGGCATGGCCCTTTCAAGAGCGACGGCGGATGTTTGATGTTTATTGTGTGTATCCCCGTGGATGCGAATGGTAAAGAGGCTGGCGATAGAGTCTGACGGGTAGCTGCATTATTCCCGTTGAGATTTTCGTATTCTGCAGCTCAAAAGGTCTCTGCTGTACCTTGCATGCGGATGATTTCCGTGGATCAATATGGGGTCGAGAGGGAGGACGTTAAGGCCGGGGCCGAAGTCCGGGTTTAGTCCTCGGTCTTGACGAGACTACACAGTTTACTCCTGCAAAGATAGTCAATTTGGGGCTTTAATGAAAGGCAGTTCTTAAAGGCAAATTGCCATAAACATGCACAATACATGGTGCTGAATCTTGATATCTTTTCCCAGTTGCTTCATGTGCATAGGCAGTGCAAGTGGAGCGTATATTGCATGTACAAAGTGACAGGATCTCCTGGTATACTAGCCTGGAAGTTTACATAATGATTCTTTCTAATCTATAGGATCTTATCCATCTTCCACATTTAAACGCTTCCAAATAAGTTATTATGACAAGTCTACGAAGTGAAGGCATGCAATGTTGGCCCGAGAATTCGGTCACGATATGTCGGCCTCGGTGATATCAGCTCAACACTAACATCTCTACCGATCTCAATTACCGTATCCAGCTCGTAAATAGATCTTTTTGACTCATATTTCATGTATATAAAGTAAGAGAATCCTTCTGACTTCAAATCTTATCACCGTCTTCATCGTCAACTTCAATCACCATGGCACCATCACCAACAGCCCTGCAAGCTCTAGAGGCAAGTCCTCGCGTCCACGACCTCCTCACCCGCCTTCACGCCGAATCAGAAGCTCAAGAAAAGGCCATCTCCCAAACCTGGTTCTACTTCAAATATCTCTTCGGCTTCTACCTCACCGGCAAAACATGGTCTACATCCGCAGACGCCCACATGAGCGATAAGTTCGTCGCTCTAGAGCAAGATAAATGTCATTTCATGTATCTTCTCGCCCGCAGTATCAACGCGAAGAACATCGTTGAGGCGGGAACTAGTTTTGGTGTTTCGACGATGTATCTTGCTCTGGCGGTGGGACAGAATATCAATGCTTCGAGAGCGAGGGGTGAGAAAGTTACAGGGAGGGTTGTTGGTACGGAGTGGGAGAGCAGTAAGGCTGAGAGGGCGAGAAAGCATTGGAGTGAAGCAGGTGAAGAGGTTGAGCCGTGGATTGAGCTGAGGGAGGGGGATTTGAGGGAGACGCTTTCGGAGGAGGGTATGCCTGAGGAGGTTGATATGCTACTCCTTGACAGTAAGTCTCAAGAGCCTTCACTTGTGGATGATTGCTAATATTGAACAGCTTGGATACCAATGGCTCTTCCAGCACTGGAGATCATTAAGCCTCGTCTGAAGCGAGGAGCTATTATTCTAGCTGATAACACAAAGATGGCTAAGGCGCTGTATAAAGAGTTTTTGGATTATATCCATGATCCGAAGAATGGGTTCAAGACGACTACTACGGCTTACAGTGGTGGACTTGAGATGATTGTTTATCTTCCTTGAGATGGGTCTAGAGATAATGTTGATTTGTGGTTGGAGTTGAGATGGAGTTCAGAAGCTGAGGTCTAAAAGCTGTAAAGAGATTATATGATACACGGACTTTAAATGCACTTAAGGAATGTGATCCTCCCATCATAGTGAAAAGTCAAGACGGGATGCCAGTCTCCAAGTATACCAAAGATGAGCCCCCAGACCGATCAAGTTCAAGTGGATACACATAGCATGCGATATTGTAAACCTCTTCTTGATAACACCCATCGTCGAACTCGGTCCCTCAACTGTCTTCCCTTCCAGCGTTCCTATCTCATCAGCCTTTATCCCATAGAAGCAACGAAGTGACTTACCCTGCTCAACACGATCCAGCATCAACTGTCTCGTCCTCGGTCCAAACACCATAAGATTAAGTCCCGAGACGAACCCAGATATCGCAAATGGTATCCAATCGCTCTTTTGCTCGATAAGTGAGAGAGCACCGTACGGGGGCAGTGTTATGGCTGTGAGGAGGAGGAGAAGAGCTTGACCTTGGAAGAAAATAGGGAAGAGGTTCTTTTGTAAATTTATGTAGGGAGTTCGCGGGAGGTGCTTGAAAGTGACTTTTGTGACGATGAAGGTCTGGTAGAGTTGAGAGCCGAGGAGGGTTGAGAAGGAGAGGAGGTGCACTGGTGAGAGAAGAGTTGTTACAATGCCCATTTTGCCGTATATTGAGTTACTCCAAAAGATTGGGTTTATTGGAAGTTGGATGTAATGATAGAATGGGAATGGGAGTTGGCGTTGGGCGTTTCTTATACTTGGAATTGAGGTGTCGTTGATTGGTGTAGGTTAGATCCGAAGGCATTCGGAAGTTAAGCTTACGTCTGAGATGCGGCGTCACAAAGAGCGGCATTCGTAATCAGTCAATATTGATTTGAGCATGCAGATACTATAGCAAGATACCATAGATATCTTTTTATCAACCAATATCTCATTCAGCTTGTTGTAATACAGAAACAGGCAGACGTCTTGAGTGTAGTAATCTGACAGAAGCAAATAGGTCATATGGCTTTGTTTATAACTTATTGTGGAATTTGTTTTTAAATAACTATATTGGTTTACATATTCTCCCATGAGCCTTATGGAATTATACCCAGTCCTCCAGCCCCGGATATGCCATGACCGTCAACACCGGCCGATTCTCAACCCCGGGTCGGAACTCAAGACCCACCTTCAATATCCGGCCCTGTTCGGCAGCAGAAGATGTCTTCGGATGCAGAGCTAAGAAGCATTCATCACGTCATAAAGGCCCATCGTGCATGTAGTCCAAACAAGAAATCTATCAGAACTTGTTTCACCCACAGAAGCCAGGAGCGCAAAAAGAAAGGTCTCGGAGGGAGTCGAACCCTCGCTGGCGGAATCAGAATCCGCAGTCATAACCGTTAGACCACGAAACCTGAGCGCATGGCAACTTTGTGAATGCCTGCGATTCAATTTGCTGAGTATAGATTCAAAGATAATAGCGAAATCGACCTCCAAGCTCATCGAGAGTGTCTTTCAAAGCTGTTTTCATTCAGAGCAAGCAAAGATTGCAGCCACTCATTCTATGGTTCAGGTATATCATAAAGGAAGGGATCCAGAAGCAAGACTATCACTCAGTCCATATCAAACGCAAATCAACAAGGAAATCGCATACTACATAGACATATCATCATATACTCATAATTCTCCCACTAAGCATCAATAATCTCAAAGTTCACAAGAACCGAACACTGCGTCTCATGACCCTTTAGATCCAACATGCGAATGAACCTCCATCCCGGCTCAACATAAAGCAACCTCACCGCCGCAACAGCAAACATCGGGTTCCTCGTCCAACTATCATCACTCTTGATAAGCATACGCAGGAACGTCAGCTCATTATCCTCATACTCCCACGTCAACGTCTCATCCCAAAGAGGCTCTGTTGGAGGCGGGTTTGGCCCTCTGTGAAGAAACTCAAGCTTGTGCTGCTTATACGGCTCTGTCTTGCGCTTGGGGGGATCGCCTTTGATGTTATCAGGGTGGTACAGAGTGCATGTGAGATACGGCTTGATGGAGTCTGCTTCTGAGTCGCCGTGCAGAGGGATATCTGTTGCGCCTGCGACGTGGAGACGGAGACGCTTGCTGCGACCTGTGCTCAGTCTTCCGTTTCCACCGGCGCGTAGAGCAGCGGGTTTGAGAACGTAGCCGTCTGTACCGCTGAAGAGCGCTTCGTTGAGTTGGTTGCTTGTACCAAAGTTCTGCAAGTTCAACGCACAGATCTGAGCTCCGATTCCCCAGTAAGGAACGGGCTTGAGATTGGTGGATGAGATTCGCGTGCCCTTGGGATAGACGCGCATGAGATGATGGGCGTTGTGTCGAGCGATATTTGACGCGTGCTCGGGAAGATGAGCTGCCAGACCTGATTCAGAGACATTGATGAGATGGTGGTGAGGACCGTTGGCGAGAGATCCCTGTTCGAACCATGAGTTGTCCATTGGCTTGACAGACTGCGCATAGACACCCAGCTCAGCGAGCTCTGGGATAATGATAGAGGGCTCTTCCTTCCTTCTCTTATCCTTGTACTCCTTGCGTGCAGCTTTTTCCTCCTCTTCGTCCTCCGAGTCATCCGAGTTGCTGTCACTGCTTGAAGGCTCATCCGTAAAGTGATACTCAACAATGACGGCAATCTTTGCACCCAGATCCTCAAGCTTCACATGTTGACCCGAGCCAGCTTGTTCTTCGTGACCAATATATCTAACAGCCTTGCTCAAAAGTCGATCCCCAAATACGTCCTGCATAATATTGACAAGGCGCATCTGACCATACGCATCGCAGTGGTTTTCCAGCGACAGAAGAATAGGCGAAGGTCTGAAGCCGTACTTTTGCGCATCGACGGCTTCTTGATCCGCAGAGTTTCGAATCGTCTCACAAACCAGACGGAACGAAATGTTGGACACGAGAGTATACCCATGAGTGACCTTGGGCTCATCTCTATCATCGCTATTATCCCACGCATCAATCTCAACACATCGCGCCCCCGTTCTAATCGCACTCTCATACGCAGTAGCGCACGAAGACCCATAAAGCTGATGCGCCATAAGATAAGTATTATGGCTCGAGCTGATAAAGTACTCCGGCAGCGGATGCGACCGATCCGTGAGTTCAGGCGGTACGCGAATATGCGGTTTGCTGACGAGTTCCAAGAGCTCGCGCGACGAGTCCTGAGAATCAATCTTGGCTTCCTTCTTGGAGAGCATTTTCTCTTTGACGAGGAACTCTCGTAGGGCGCTGCTGACTCTGAGGTCTGTTACCATGCGACGGGCGCTGTGGCCGCCGCCCGCGACGGTGTTGTTGTCGATCTCCTCGCCGAAATCTTCATCGTTGATGCGCCGGCTTTTGGAGGAGAAGGGGTTGAGGTCGCCGATGCGGGTTGCGAGTTCTGAAGCCATGACGTATGTACGTTGTGAAGATGGAGGAGTGAAGGGAAGGGAAGTGGGATGAGATGAGGGGCAGCTGAGGGGAGCTTTCAGCTGTAGCTGTAGCTGAGCTAGAATGATTGAGGTGTAAGAGTAGAGTGAGATGAGTATGTAATCAGATCATTTGATCAACAGTGAAAAGAAACAAGAATTATGTGTTGCATCGAGTCACTCATCATGGTTTAAATCAAGAATCGATATAAATGATGGGATGCACTGCCACGATCGAATAATGTCACGTCTTGGCTTTTCTCACTTGCTTGAATTCTCCGCATCAAACACCAAGAATGAGCCGCCAAGCAGAACCTCACTAGCCAAGTCAGCTCTTCACCAAAAGTCCAAGACATGCATGTGCCAATATTCACGGCATCTGAAGCCGAGTTGGCAGAGGCTGAATGAGTCGTTATTTGCTGCATCGTGTCTCTCTGTGGATACCACAAGAGCTTCGCCACAAATTGTCACCAGTCCAAGCTCTTGGGGTTTTGGTTGGTCTTGTCGTATTATTTGTTCAGATGCCGAAAGTCTGAGAACGCCTCACATTATCGCGAATTTAGCATCATGATGTTGCTTATTAGCTTAGATTAATCAGCAATGAATATTGTACACTAATACTTGTTGACACTCGATAAGATGCAGCACTCGTGCATTGTGACTTTTGGCATATAATCGACTGAGATTCCCCAAACCCAAACCATATTCCTTCCTGATTGCCATGCACTCAATGCACTACCTTAGTCCTCAAGATCGAAAGAAAACATCATACTGCGTTTCCGAAACACGCGCTGGCATATGCTTATGCCCAATAATGCCCCTCGCTCTCTTTCTTCTTACATCCTTATCACCCAGACAGACCCAGTAGCCGGTTCGAGGTTGGCATTTAGCCAAGGGCCTCCAGTGTCGCTCCACCTCACCAGTCTCATGCCTCTGTTTCACTGTCCAGCCCTGGCGAAGAGCAAGACTACGTTGCACAGCATATGTGCTTGTAGGATAGGCAATTGAGAAGTCGACATTAGGCTTGAGGTAAGGAACCATTTGGTCGACTTTCCAGATGATGTTCCTCTCCACAAGTTCGATCCGCTCCTTGGTCGAGTACTTATGCTCGCTGTTTTGGCCATACGATTTCGGGATCATATCTCCTTGCAGGGAGACATAAAGTTTCTTGATGTCTAAGAAAAGATTGGGAATGGTCTTGAGAAACTGCCTGAAAGACTCGATATCGCAAAGGGGCGGAGCGACTCTAAAGTCTTCGCTGATGTCTGGCAGGACCCATGGTGTGAATTCCCAAACGATTTCGACAGATGTGATGGCATTAAGTCGCTGTTGTTGGAAGAAGTCGTGCATGTTCAGAACCATTTCCTTGCTTGCTGTATGAAAGGTGTTCGAGGCGTATAGCACATGAATGCCCTCGCGGTAACTACATCATTAGCATTAGCGAATACATTGAATGTGGCTGGGAACTTACGCTTGCTTGCAGGCAAGTAGCCAGCCCATCGCCCCTACAGAGCACTTCTCTGGCCCTTCGCCAGGCCAGTGCTCACATTGTGGGCGGAAACCATTTCGGCCGTTCCATCCATGGACACACTCATCGTCGCATGGCTGAGGATTGTACCCGGGTCCTCGTGAGTCTATAAATCCAGAGGGCGTAAGTCGATGGCAAACGGAGCTTCGCCATGCCCACTCCGCTTTCGGTTTTTTACCCGAGGCAGTCAACTTGTCGAGGTCGATAACAAGGGGACCGGGAAATACAAGGCGGTTCTGAGCAGAGGTAGTGCCATACTATGGCAGTTGTCGAAGCCCGCCATGACGGTTAGAGTCGGGGAAGATTGGATAACCACAAATGAGATCCACATGAACGGTGCGGTCACCGAATGCCAGGCGCAAGATTCGCATGCGAATCTCAGTTGGGAGTCGGTCAAAGAATGCGCCGTTTGCCTTGCCGGTCACGATTGTGGCAGACTGAGTTGGCTCTGGAGTGAGCAGCCTGCGAGGCTGTCCGTCATGGGATGATGGTAAAGGAGGTTCACTCATAAACGGAAGCCCAGGAGGCAAGGGATAACTTCTCATCATCTTGGGCCAAAATGATTGATTGTCATTTGAGAGAAGAAGAGAAAGGTTGTTAGAGCTTGAGAGGTGGAGGAGAAGCGCTGTTGTTGTGTGCCTGAGTAAAGTAGGTTGGGGTTCAAGGAAGGTACGATATATCGAAAAAGATATTGGAAAGAACTATGTTTTAGCCTGCAAGTTTAAGGCAGCTGAAGTTCATAATTATCTTGACATATTGTAGAAAGTTCTTGGAGTTTTTGTGCAATTTCTGATAAATCAATAGAAATCTTGGGCAGGAACTCATCTTCATCTTCTCTCATCTCCAGGGTATCTCCAGAGCTCAGAATGGCAGCCTTGCGCACCAGGCATCAAGGCACCGAGAAGTAGCCCCACTATCTTCACGACGCGTAGAAAAAGAAAAAATCTCGAAATTTATTTGACTACTTTTTTCTCTTTTCTCTCCAATTCAAAATATTGAACAACGCAAAAAACCACGTTCATGTTTCTCTAACAATTGATGCGAGGTGCGTCGAAAGGCCTGCGCCCAGGACCATCGATTCAGAGGAACTCAGAATGGAGAGAAAAGCGAACAATCTTGGGTGCGGTGCTTCCCTCGACGATGGGGAGGAGCGCAATGATTGAACGTACATACTTTGGTGTAATATTTATCTGTGATAAATGACCTGCTGATGGGAGTCGGGGTCTGTGAATGTTTGAGCCGTCAACTGTAACGACGCTGAAGAACGATCAGCATAAGATCTACCTGTGCTGTATGACTACACAACAATGCACTGTAGCTACGATGCTACAATGCGTACGTCTTGGGATTGTTCATTCAAAGCATTGAGGCTGAAGAATCTGCTACTTTCATCCACTTGCAAATGCCGGATGCCTAGATATCCCACAGAACTTGGTCCAATCAGTGTCAAACTCTGCACTACCCATATTGACCTCGTCTCACCAAGCACCCATTCATGCTACATCACAAGAAACAAGAACATTGAGACAATCAGTTGAATTCGAGCAACTATTTGAAGCTATCCTAGCCATGCCTATCGACTCATGCCGAAAGCAGAATCGCAAAAAAAAAAGCAGCAGACTCAAATCATCCACTACCGTTATCCAGAAATAAAGTACAGCAATATTAAGCTGCAAGAAGAGAAAAGAGGAACTCGTCCCCCCGCATGGCCATATCCACCTGTTTATTTGGTCTCTGTTATTTCTTCGAGCGTATTTTTTGCTAATTTTTGTAGATAAAGAGTGACGGGAATATCACCGACGTACTGTAAAAGCAAACGATCGGATTCAAAAGTCATCGACACCTGAAGTTGTTAGAAGATGCTTGATATGAGAATATGATGTGGAACTTACTTATTCCTCGGGCATGTCGGCAATGCTGCGAGCTGCTGCCTTGATGGCAATGAGATCTCGCTTAGCCGCAAAGTTCTCAGACTTGAAATCCCGAGTATCATAGTGAGAGTCGGGACCTCCAGGACCAGTAGCACCATCATCGCCATCGACGGCATCGAGAACTGCCTCAGCAGCGCGCTTGGCCTTCCAGCAAGGTTGTCCTCGCCACATGCACCAGCGCTTATCCTCCTGAAGAGTGTTGAGGTCGCGCTTGGCGGTAGCGTTGGGAGCAGCGTCGGGGAAGAAGGTCTCGAGCTCGAGGCTCTTGAAGTACTCCTCGGGACTACCACGCGCAGAGAGGGCGATCAGGTTGGCGAGCTCGACGATGGAGCGCTTGGCCTTGTGGGCGGCGTCGCGGGGGAGATGAGCGGTGCTGGGTGCCTCGGCGGATCGGGTGTCGAGAGATCGAGTTGCGTGGAGGGCGTTGGAGAGAGCTTGACCGGCATCACGCTTGGCTTTCCAGCATGGCTGTCCTCGCCACATACACCAGGGCTCGGGAGCAGCATCGCGCTTAGCCTTCCAGCAGGGCTGACCACGCCACATGCACCAAGGCTCAGGAGTAGCATCACGCTTGGTCTTCTTCCAGCAAGGCTGACCTCGCCACATGCACCATCTAGGTTCGTTCTCAGCCTCGGGAGCGGCTTCGCGGGTCTTGAGCTTCATCTTCTCCTTCCAGCAGGGCTGTCCGCGCCATGTGCACCAGGGCATAGGCTCGGCAACGGGATCAGGCTTGGGAGCAGCGACGGGTTCAGGGATAGCTTCAGGCTCACGCTTGGCCATGCGCATCTTCTCCTTCCAGCAAGGCTGGCCTCGCCATGTACACCAAGGCATAGGTTCGGCAACAGGGTCAGGCTTAGGGGCAGCAACTGGTTCAGGAAGAGCATCGCGTTTAGCCATTCTCATCTTTTCCTTCCAGCAGGGCTGTCCACGCCAAGTGCACCAGGGCATAGGTTCAGCAACAGGATCAGGTTGAGGAGCAGCAACGGGCTCAGGCTCTCGCTTAGCCATTCTCATCTTCTCTTTCCAGCAAGGCTGTCCTCTCCAGGTACACCACGGCATAGGTTCAGCAACAGGGTCAGGCTGAGGAGCGGCGACGGGTTCGGCAATAGCCTCGCGCTTTGCCATCTTCTCCTTCCAGCAGGGTTGGCCCCTCCAGGTGCACCAGGGCATGGGGTCGGCGACAGGGTCGGGTTGGGGAGCAGCAACTGGTTCAGGGATAGCCTCGCGTTTAGCCATCTTTTCCTTCCAGCAAGGTTGTCCGCGCCAGGTACACCAAGGCATAGGATCAGCGACGGGATCAGGTTGAGGAGCTGCAACAGGCTCGGGAATAGCTTCACGCTTTGCCTTCATCTTTTCCTTCCAGCAAGGTTGACCACGCCAGGTACACCAGGGCATGGGATCAGCAACAGGGTCGGGCTGAGGCTCAGGGACAGCATCACGCTTCTGGTTAGGACCGCAGAAGTGCTCACGGCCAGCCTTGCAGATGGCATCAGCGTTCTTGTCGCCCTTGCCAGCGAGCTCCTCGCATGGCTTGCCCTTGTAGTCGAGGTTGCAGAAAGGGGTGAAGAAATCCGGGCCGAAGTTGTCGATGGCGGACGGCGGAGGCGCCGCGAGTGCGGCTCCGGCCACCGCGGCCAGAGTAACGAAGGAGTATTTCATCCCAGGAGGTTTGTGTGTCTCAGTAGTGAGTGAGTGTTTCGAAGTGTAAAAGTTGTTAAAGTGAGTGGTGCTCGTAAAAGAGTTGTCGTGTATCAAAGGTGTTTTGAGATATCGTTGTCCTTCTTTCGATGGGAACGAGTCTGGAGAGAAAAAAGGAGAGTATTTATGATGGAATTGAGTAGTTTTTTATAGATCTCGAGTTCAATGTTCATGATAAAGATTGGAGAGTTGGCCATCTTGAGAGAAAGGGAATTTGCCCGTGCATACACACACTTGCTCTGGTTGTGGTGTTGCAAGGCTTCTATTGAGGTCTATTGACGCTTTGCGGGGTCAATAAGCCCCCTTCGCTCTTCGGATCGAACAGTAACAGTCAATGCGAGATTTTCTATTCCCAATAGAACCAAATCAAAGACGATCAAAGACAGTACAAGCCACGAGGTGTATGCAAAAGACATCAAAGCTTCCTGTGAGTTGCTTTGCGGCTTATTCACAGAAGCCATTGCGTAAACTACTCCTAGTTTAACGATATGTGACACTTTCAACTCATTCGCCTCGCTTTTTACTTGCCAGACGCGAATGTACGAGGAGATTAATCTTGGCGGGCGGGATGAACGTTGGTTCATGCGAGTTTGGCGGGTTATTTGGCTATTGACGTCTGTCGGTGCTTAGTGAGGTTCTATTGACACCCAAAAAGGGTAAGGGGGCGGTTGTGGCCTACAAACGGCGAGATGAGATGAAACAAACCCACTTTCTCTTTGAGAACTGGCTTTGAGAGAGTTTAGAAG
The DNA here is from genome assembly GCA_013396035.1 of Fusarium pseudocircinatum. NCBI lineage: Eukaryota > Fungi > Ascomycota > Sordariomycetes > Hypocreales > Nectriaceae > Fusarium > Fusarium pseudocircinatum. Next base: position 59,984 of record JAAOAS010000384.1, read on the forward strand.
TGTTCGAGAGAGAAAATGTTTATTTTAGGTTAACTTGTACTTGCTGTGGTTATGCTATGGCTGTGATATCGGGTTAAGGGGTGATGGTGTCAGTCACTACGTATTGAACTTGAAGATATTTCTAGTTCAAAGGAAGTTACCGTAGGAAACTATCAAATTGAAAACTCAATGTCTATACGCCGTCAATAAGAACACCGTCTGTGCTGATATCTGACGATGCGGGTACTTGATATCATGGCCCCGTCTGGCAGTGTCAAGCATTGCGGCGTCCATCCATGATAGCAAACAATCATCTATCAACTGTAGTGGATCAAAAAAGGCCATATTATTTGATATCTAGGTATCAGAGACTTGGAAAGGATGGCAAAAGCACTGACGGCGGAAGAGTGTCGAGACTGTTCCACCTCACGTAAACGCCACTCCTATGTGACCACTCAACATCACAAGCACATGAGTAGTCTCTTTGGCGATGATCAAAGCCTTATCAGAACACATGCAAATGCTCGTGTTATTTTCTTTGTTATGAGACGCTGAGAAGGCTCTCGGTTGACTCAAAATCGGTCTCAATAGATTCAGGGGTGATGCACCTGTACCTCTCAAAGAGACACAGCTTCACCTAAGCAAAGCCCACTAACTACTCTATGTGTTCTTCACTTCCTAGGATCCCAGTCCTTATCCACCTGATCCAACAGGCCCTTATTTCCCAACACTTTGGACCCCAGGATCTTCTCAAGACTAACCAGCTTGAAGCTCGCCTCAGCACTGGTCTTGCCATTGGGCAGTTGGTTCGCATCATCGTGCACAACCACCAAACCATGAGGGAAATCCTTGTTCAGCGCCATGCCCACAGCTGTTATGCCGTCTGTGTTGGACACGGGGTCGATCTGGCCGTCTGATGACTCTACGAGTGTGAAAGTGGTAACGAACTCGTGAGGAGCGGCTCGGCGGTAGACGTTGTATGCGCTGACGCCTTGGCATGATACTAGGATGAAACCCTCCGTGGGCTTGGAGCCGTAGACGAGGGTTACGCCTTCAACGTCGCCGTAGAGGTTGCCATCGCCGACTTTGCCGATTACTACACCCTTGTCTTTTGAATCGGGCTCTGCGTCGTATCGCCACAGGGCAGAGGGCTCTTCGCCGAGGAAGATCCAGCCGTTTTCTTCGTCGGTCACACAGCCCTCGACTTGGCCTCCGCTGCCGCCTTGGAACTCTCGGACAAGTTTTGTTTGAAGTTCTCCTTTGGATGTGGAAGTGAGTTCGTACTGGAGATATCGTGCTGACTTCTCGTTGACGAAGAGATATTGCTTTCCTGTCTTGGGTGACTTGTAGGTGCACGAGCCGTAGACCTTGTAGTCGTCGACAACGGGGTGGATGCCGCCGGGGATATTGGTCAGTGTGCCGTTGGGCAGCATCTCGAATAGGCTTGGTTGTCAGCTAATTTCAAATAATAGGGAGGAGAAACTTACCAGAGCGTATCATCGGCTCGACAAGCAGCAAAAGCTAGGTCAACCTTTCGATTACCCGCCTTGAAACCATAGATCATGTCGACGTTATTCGGTTCACCAGCTGTGAAAGACTGGAGAAGATTGCCAGCCAAGTCGAAAACACCAAGACCAGCTTCCTTTCCAGACTTCATCGTCGTAACAATTCGAGACTTTTCCGATCCCTCAGGAGAGATCCAAATGGCGGGATCGTCACCATCACCAAGACGAGATTCAGTCTCGTAGGTTGGCTCAATGAGAAGAAACGAGCAGTGAAGGCCACCCCATCCCTTGTCGCATTTACACTCGTTGGGTCCAACACATTTTCTATGACCGGAACACTTGTCGGTGCAGGTGAAGCTACTGCAGGTACTTCCAGCGAACCCAGCAAAGCACTCGCACTTGTTCTTCTTGTCCTTGATGCAGTAGCCATTGCCCTCGCAAGTTTTGCAGATCGGCTCAGTCTTGGTGTCTGTCTTGACCTTTCTGGGGTCGTACTTGATATTGACATCAATCTTGAGCTTCTTCAAAGCGTTCTCAAGAGATGAGACGGCAAATCCGTTTACATCTTCTGACTCAATGGCGTATGTCAGAGCACCAGCAGGATACTTGCTTGTAGCACCTTGGTAGATGTTCAGTCCCTGTACTTCAATGTCTTCTTGTCCAGTCAAAGATAGTGTGCCCTTGAGCTTGAAAGAGGAATCATAGACAGCGATCTTGTCCGTCTGAGCGACGAATAAGTAGTCGGAGCCCTTCTTGGGAACGTAGACGGCCAAGCCGGTCACATCATCTTCTGCCTTGCCAACCTTGGTGATCTTGGGCGCTTTAGTAGACTCTTTGAGTGAGAAGGCATAAACGCTTTTGTCGTCATCTGTAGAAATGTACATGCGAGACTCGGAGCGTGAAACGGCACATCCCGAAGTTTCAAAGTCGGTAGGGAAGGTTTGGATCTAGCAAGTCAGCAAACATTGTCGCCTCTTCTTCGAGGGGAAACGTACCTGGACAAACTCGAATGACTTCTTTGTCTCCTGAAGAAGTAGTTGAACTGCTTGTCCTTTTCCAAATAAGTAGACATAATCGTTTCCAGCAGGACTCTTCCAACTGCACAGCGAGGACCAATCTCCTAGGACTTTAGAGTCTGCATCTTTGATCTGCTTAAACTTTGGCATCTCATAAGCGCGAACAACAGAATCTGGTTGGGCGATAGTGACGAGGATATCCTTCTTGTTGACATCGTAAACAGTGGTGACGAGCTTGCTGCGTCCAGGTGTTTTCGCAGCGACTTCTCTCAACGGAGCCTTTGAGTTGAGATCATAGACGTGAAACCCTCCCTTATCAGGACCCCCATCGTTTCCAATCAATAGAGGTTTCTGATCAGAGTAGTAAACAGCAGTCCAATCAGACTCAACTTCGCCGGTGTAAGCAGCAACCGCAACGTCTACGTCCACCGCCTTGACGAAACATATCTGGAGAACAACAGCCAATAGGCCAACGAGACTTGAACCAACCATGATTGCCAGGATAATACTCTTCCTCTGCAGAAAAGAGCTGCCTCTACTACTTTTGCCTTCCATTGGATCCTTTTTTATATGATCTTCGCTCGAGGCACGTGCTACGCTCAATTGGTCACTTATGCCGATGGATGGTAATAGCTGAAATGTCCTGCCAATTTAGTCGAGGGCGACATCGAATTCTACACCGAGCACTTTTGTGAAACGATGCCCGTGTTGCAAAGGTGTAGTTCTATTGGGTAGGACAGGGATTAGGAGTTCGGGGGGTTTGTTAGCGGGCATGTTTATCGCATGTAGAGTTGTCTATTCATGACGGAAATGTTATGATGTTGAGGGAAATATGATGAGACTAGACAGAATAAAGTAAATAAGCTTAATTAGCTTCATGACTTTATTCTAGTGTTTTGCTGCGTTGGTGGAATTTTGTACTTGAATTCTTCTCGGCTTTATTGCTGTTTACCTCTGACCTATTGTTCATGCAACACTGTTTCGAAACGTCGATCCTAGCCGTTTAATAATAAAAGCCGTTTTTATAGAAACCAAAGTTTCTTTTCAGGGGATTATCGTCTGCTATCATAAGATCTTCACCTAAGATTATAAATTATGATCAGTCTAATCCACCTTCGGAGCTTCTCTTCTGGCCCATTGAAAGAGTATCCAGTAAACGCTGAGCTGCTGTAGCCAGGGGACCAGATCGATGAGTCTGGACTTCTTCCGCGAAACTTATGCGGCTCTTGTGCCAATGAAGCCAATCCTCTGCTCTAGCTCCTTCATCAGCACGAAATAGTCCTATACTCACATCAACTACACTTGAATCGTTGTTATCCCGCCAAAAGACAGTTGCGCCGCATCCACTGCAGAAGTGACGAACTGCACCTTGTGACGATTGATATGCCTTCAAGGCAGCAGTCGGCAAACTCTCAAAGTCCAATGGAACCTCAGGTCCCGAGCCATCTGCAGAAAATATCAATATGTTCGCCCGGGGTATAAAGGCCCAGGTCTGTATCTCGAACCCAGAGGCCAACCGACAAGATTCGCAAGCGCAGGTTCCAGCGAGATATTTGTCTCCTTTGATCCACCACTTTTTGTCTGATGGGTTTGATGTGATGGACTCATCAGTAGAACAGTAAGGATACATAAGGTCAGGATGACTGCGATGCGGCAAATAGCTGGCCTCGTTCGGGCGTGTGATGCGAAGATGGACAGCCTCGCACGCACATAGCGCATCGAGATGTTTCGGTTTCGGCGTAAATGACACCGAATACGCGTGATTCGAAGCATTCTGCTGTGCCTCAAGAGGAAGCCATATCGACGCACCTCCATCGATGGTATCTTCCACTTTCTGATGCGTCGAATAACTCACTCTCGCGCTTGAATCATCGCTTCTTGTGATAACTCCTGTAGCCACTCCCCATTTCAACTCGCCGTCTTGATCTTTGTGTGATTGATATACATGGCAGCCACATGTCGAGCAGAAATACCGGCACACACCATTACTCCCCTCAAAGACACTCAATCCGTCAAAAGATTTCGGTTTTTCGGTCAGAAGATAGGACGTGAAAAGCAAGCCAGTCGAATAACGACAAATATTGCAGTGACAGAGAGAAACATCAGAAACCATCTCGGTCTCCGAAGTCTCTCCCACATGCCGAGAAATGCTCCCGCAAAGACACGTTATCCAATGCATCGTTACAAAAGTCTAACGTTTTAGTCAACCAAAAGAAGAGCACATGATAGTGCTTATGGCTTAAACATGTATCAAAGTGTATTGATGACGACACCGGAGAACCCCAGATTCTGCAGACGCTGAATAATGTGAATTATCTACGCCGATATAGGAGCTTCCCACAATCCGAATAAGGAATAAAACGAAAAACACTTGAATTTCCTCGTTTCTATATGTAATTAGTTGTTTGTGAAGAGCCCTTTCTCGGACTCGTACATATATCGATCAAGCTCCATTGAGAAACGTACATCCGCTCGGGGCCCCGCACCGGCATTTGATTCGGGATGGCAGGTAACGATATGAATGAGATCGGATAAAGGAAGAACCGTCATTGGACTAGATGTATATATATAAGTCTCGACGACTTCTCGAAATGCCAAGTCTGTATCTTTAATATCATCCTTTTCATTGGCCTCACGAGTATTCAATTGGCTTGAACATCATGGCTAACACCAAAGACTTGCAAATCGCCATCATGGGCGCCGGCATGGGCGGACTAGGAGCTGCCCTGGCTCTAGCCAAACGAGGTTTCAAACATATTGACGTTTATGAGACTGCCAGTAGCCTTGGTTTCGTTGGAGCTGGTATTCAGATGGCTCCTAATATGGGGAGAATCCTCGACAGGTTGGGATGCTGGGATGATATTGAGAGGGAAGCTACTTGTGTAGCTGGGAGCAGTATTCGACGTAAGTCTACATATCCCAAGACCTTGGAGCATACACTGACCTTCTACAGAGGGAGCAACTAATGTTGAGCTTGCTCATGTTGACATGCCCGACATCAAAGGAAAATACGGTTTCTCGCACCTCTGTGGCCATCGAGCTTCCTTAGCTGGCCATCTATACGAGGCTTGCAAGAAAGAGAGCGCCATCACCTTTCACTTTGCGACAAGTCTGATCGAAGTCGAGAGCTTCGCTCCCAAAGTAGTCTTCAAACTCCAGCCCAGAGATGGAGAGGCATTCATTCGTGAAGCTGATATCCTCCTCGGCGCTGATGGCATCAAGAGTGTAACTCGATCTCAACTCCTTCAACAAGTCAATGCCACGCCTGAGGAAGCCGAAACCGGTCAAGCTGCCTACCGTATCATGCTCAAGCGAGAAGATATGGCTCACGATCCTGAATTACTGGCTCTCATTGATAGCGACGAGGTTGTAAGATGGGTGGGAGAGAAACGACACATTATCGCCTACTCCATCGCAAACAAGTCCATATACAACCTTTCTACTGTCCAGCCAGATGACAACTTTGCATCTGCGCCTTCCATCACATACACAACCAAAGGATCCAAGAAAGTTATGCTGGAAGTGTTTGAGACATTCTGTCCGCTTGTACAGAAGATGCTCAACCTGGTTCCTGAAGGAGAAGTCTGCGAGTGGCGCCTAAGGATGTACAAGCCATTACCTACATGGACTCAAGGATCAGTGGCATTACTAGGAGACGCTTGTCACCCAACACTTCCACATCTTAGCCAAGGAGCTGCAATGGCTATCGAAGACGGTTCAACAATCGCCGAGGTTCTATCCCTTGCCCCTGATACTCGGCCCGAGACTATCGCCAAGTGCTTGAAGGTGTATGAGCAATCTCGGAAGGAATGGACTTCGAATCTCGTCGAAATGGCATATCTGTCTGGTCGAACATTGCATCTAGGCGAAGGAAAAGCAAAGGAGGAGAGAGATAGGATGTTCAAGGAGCACAAGACCAGTGGATCGGTTCCTGATAAGTGGACGTCTCCGGATGTACAAAAGATGATTTACACAAATGATTGTGTCGCAAAGGTTAGGTCCGAGTTTGAGACAGCATTTGCCGCAGCATAGTATCATATCAGTTTTGGATCGACATTCACACACTTGGGGACAAATATGCGCATTGAGACTGAATATTATGAAATTATAAGTCGTACTTTATCGAGAAAACAAAGAAACACATAACATAGAATCAGAGCTCTGTAGTCGAATGATCCCCCAACGCCGTGAAACAGGAAACCCTTTCCATTTGCTGATGCGCCACGCTGCGCTTCCGATCCCTCCATTTGTCTGCATGTCCGCTATCGGCGGTGGTATCGAGTCGCAGTGAAATCGGCATTTAGAAAAGGCAGTCCAAACAGCAGCAGCAGGCCAGACCAGCGAGAAGACCAGTCATGATACCACCACCAGCACCGCCGCCTCCTCTCTGATCATCTTGGGGGTAGTAGCCCTGAGGGGGAGGCTGTCCGTAGGGGGCTTGCTGAGGAGGATAGGGGCCCTGGCCGGCGGGAAAGGGACCTTGTTGCTGGTTGTAGTAGCCCATCTGAGGGCCTTGTTGGTAGTAGCCTTGCTGCTGGCCGCCCTGGGGAAATTGACCTTGTTGCTGGCCGTATGGGTCTTGCTGGTAGCCGCCGTATGTAGGCTGAGGGGCACCTGGGGGAGGGCCGTAGGCGGGAGGTTCGTCTTGCTTGAAAGCCATGGTGTGATTTTGTTTGCGACAGAAAAAGGAGGTAGTTTAGATTTGGGGGGTATCGCGCGCAAAGTTATCGAGATATAAGGGCGAATGAAGGGATCGCCAAGAGAAGAGACGAAGAAGTGAAGATGGAGAATGGAAGAGTGAAAGAGAGAGAGTGGATATGAATGAGTACAAAATGGAAAAAGAAACAGCCTCGGATAGTGAGGAGAAGTGCCCGGAGCCAGAGCCAAGCTCGCAGTAGATTGTTTTTGGCGTTGGTGCCAAAGTCAGTCTCAAGCTCCCTCCCTCCTCTTCTCTCTCAGGCTGCCCCGGCCCCGTATCGCATCCTCTCACATGGCCTCAGCGCGCTTCCGAGCGCCACAGAGACCGCGTCGCTCCATTACGTGGACCCGGATTGGACTCTCTTTCAGCTGCGCCACGCTTGGCTCAATAGATTCGAGCATCTGTCCCTTGGCGATTTTGACAAGTTCATCTCATCTCCCAACAAGGAGACCCTTTCAAGGATATTTGCCGAGTCACAGATTTGTATCAGTTTTTTCTCACACATGTCGAATAATGGTCAAATCATTTTATACGAGTGAGTATTTGCTTCAAATGCGGCTCTGAAACAAACCCCGAATTCAAACGTGTTGCACGAGTTCAGCTGCGCCACACATCCCTCTTCCGTGTTTGAATCCTCTCATGCCGCTTTTCCGTTTAACCAGTGGCAATCTCCATGATGATTCTATTCAAATTCTGTCCGTGGCATGATCCCACGTAACAGAACTATCAAGCCTCAGGTTGAGAATCCTCAAAGTAACGTCACCAAATTACACCTTGAATCGTCTCTTCATGTTCGATGCACCGGATCGGATAAAGTTGGCCCTGTGGCTAGTGCACATCATGTGATTCGACAATCCTTCGCCTCGAGCAGCTGTGGCTTGACATCTGCCCCACCTGTGCTCAAACCGCCGCACCACGAAAAAGTGAATAAATTCAACTATCACTAAAACCCCACGATCACGAAGTGACGCCCGTACGAGCCACGACGACGCATCCCTACGGCACCGCGAGACCTACACAGAACCTCTGAACAAATCGCACGGATACGCTCGACTCAAAATGGCTGCCGCCGTAGCGAACCAGCCCAAGTCAGTTGCTCTGCTCTCCTTGACTGGGGTCTTGTAATCGATATCCTTTTGACTAACCCCACCATTCAAAAACAGGCACGACTGGGCCGACGACGACGATATCGAGGAGACCTCCACCGATCTCCCCGAGCCTCAGACCATCTCCAACAAGGATGGAACAAAGACCATCATCACATTCCGTTACGATGACGACGGCCGAAAGGTCAAGACCACCCGCCGAATTCGCTTCACCACCCACACCGAGACCGTAAACCCCCGCGTCGCCGACCGAAAAACCTGGCCCAAGTTCGGCCTCAGCGCAAAGGATCCCCCCGGCCCTGCCCCCGACACCACCTCCGTCGGCGAGAACATCATCTTCCGACCAAGCGTCAACTGGCGAAAGGCCGAGAAGGATGAGTCCGCCGACGCCAACGCCCAGTCCATGAAGGACAAGCTCAAGGACAAGCAGGTCAAGTGCCGTATCTGTAACGGTCAGCATTTCACTGCCAGATGTCCCTACAAGGATACCATGGCGCCTATTGGAGAGACTCCCGCCGGGGATGTTGCTGCTGGTATGGGAGACGAGCCCGCGGCTGCTGGCGCGGGCGCTGCTGGTAACAAGAAGGGTTCATATGTTCCTCCCGCTCTGCGTGGAACCGGATCAGCTGGCGAGAGAATGGGGTCCAAGTTCGGCGAGAGGGACGACTTTGCTACACTGCGTGTCACCAACGTAAGTGCCGTCACGCCGGCCATTCACATATCCATACTAACAACATATATAGGTCTCCGAGATGGCAGAGGAGCAAGAACTGCGCGACATGTTCGAGCGCTTCGGCCGCGTCACCCGAGTATTCCTTGCCAAGGACCGGGAAACCGGTATGGCCAAGGGCTTTGCGTTCATCAGCTTCGCGGACCGGGGCGATGCCGTCAAGGCCTGTGCGAAGATGGACGGATTTGGTTTCAAGCATCTCATTCTGCGGGTGGAGTTTGCCAAGAAGGCTCAGTAAGGCGGCTGCTGATCATGTTTCGATCTTGTCATGGGTTAGTTGTCACGCACGGTAATTGCATCGATCGGTTGCGGGGATTTTTTCAAAAAGATATTTGTTTTTTAAACCTCATGAATTTCATGACCCTTGGGATATGGGGTCTGGAGTGGGACAAAAGTGAACTTTGGTCTTTTTGTGATATGAGGTATGATGTGAAGATAGGGGGAGACAGCATAAATCAAGATCTGTTAAATGACTGGTCATCGAGAGCGGGCAGCGTGTGCTTAAAGGGCTGCTTGATGCTGCGATAAAAGGAGACAGTGACGAGCCGTCTTTCAGACTGAAGCTTTGAGTGTTCCTTTCTTTTACAAAACAGATGTTGTTCCTGTGTATATCAGGGTCGTCCTTGAGTAGATAATCGTAGGTGGGCTATAAACTCACAGATGAGCACGTATAACAATACATCAATTGTCCGCCACGGATTCGGTCTTGCTATTTGCAGCATAATTAGTGTAGCAAATGTCTGTTATCAGGTGGAACGGCTTGACCATGCGCGGGATTCGTGCATTGCTCTGGAAAGTGTAGCCTCATAATGTCACTCAGCTCCAGTGATAGCCAAGTCTCCCGAGATCCTGCGCCTTCACATCACACCCGCTCCTCATGTATACAAGTATTCATATAACTGAGCACAGAAAGATGTAAGATCCGTGGTAAAGAATTTGTTACTAGATATCGCCAAGTAAAATGTCTTATGGTGGGATCTTGTGATGGAAAATGTACTATTGATCTCCTTTCGTATTTCAAGTATTCATCCTTGTAAATCTTAATAAATGAATAGCCACCATGTCATCATAAAAATCACCCATATACAAAGTGGTTGACGCTTCAACATACTCACACCTCAATCTGGCAGCTCGACTGTAAGGTCTTGCTTAGTAACAGTAGGCCATGACCAGACAAAACATCGATCAATGTTCAAAGGAAAAGTGTTTCTTAGATACTCTGTGGCTTCGTTCCATATTCCATCTTAGTAATACGCGGAGAAATGCTCAAAATCTGGGTGGAATTCCCTCTCTTCGGTTGGGAGATGAGGAAGCCTTAAGACTGGTGGAATGATCAATTATTCTGAGCTCGTAATTTTCAAGATGAAAGAAGGCCCATTCAATAGAGTTAGGCTGTGTTTCAATTATGGAAACAAATAGAAAATCGAAGATAAATAATTGTCCTTATCCAATATTAAGCGGTAGTCAACCCGAGGCTTCTAAGACACGAGGTTAGCTCAGTCGCAAGCAAGCAAGGGTCAGACGATGCGGGATATAACTCGTGCATTTACATGCCAACGGGGCTCTTTCGGGTTTCCCTTATAGGAATTAGAAAAGGCCACGATCATTATGACAATTGGTCTCTTTTCATCTCAACAGATTTGACTAGCTTGTAGTGCAAGGGTCGTATAATTCGAGACCCTGAATATTTGTGACTAGGGCGGATATTCCATGCTTGTTTGACAGATATTCCCGATTCAGAATGGAGGTCTTGTGATCAGTCTAGAAAGGCCGAAGAATATTGTTATATACATATTCTCAAAGTTATAATGGACGGACAAGTTATTACTGTAGATAAATCCTGTAAAGATGGCGTCCTAACTAAGAGTGTTGAAGTGCTGCATCGTCAGCGTCTCTATGTTGCTGAAGGCAGAGCAGGATATTGAGTAAACCTTTACATATATTTTTTAAACTTTCATATCATCCTCGAAAGGTATCCAAGCATTTCTAAAGTCTAGCATGATTTAAAAATTCATTGCCTCCAGGTGGCAAAGCTTCATTGAGTCAATATCATGAAGTTAGCTGCCTCAGTTGCAGCCTGAACCTAGAAGAGTAAAGGTTTATATAGTCAGAACATCCCAAACACTTTGCCTTCGGGCAAACTCCTGGACAAATGGCTCCTGCACTAAGTAAATGGTTCAACCGTGAAAAGTTCAACCCCAGGACAATAGTTTTTTGCTGAACTTTATCACATAAGAGCTGACAGTTCAACTCCGCCGTTCTCGTCATTTGGATATACTCTGGCTTGAGGATACTTGAGGAGAAACCGTCGCTTCTCAGATAGCTTTCTGCGAGGAAACATGCTCGTATGCTGTATTTATTCCTTGTTCTTGTGCCCTCAATAGTCTCCATGCTTCTCGAGTCTCCTTTGCTTAGGTGTTTTTGTCCACGAAAAAGCACCTAAATAAACTACCGCTTTAACCCCTTGCAATAGCTGTAGTAGTCAGACCCTAGAAACAGTTCTAATTTTCCATTTTGTTGGGAGAAATCGTCTAGGATGTTTTGTCGTTTCTTCCATTATTTGAAGCAGATTTGCATGTGATTGTACCCCACGCTTAGACTAAATGACCAGGGTTTATTGACTATCCGAGTAAAAGAAATGAGGGTTCTACGGAGAAAAGCCACGCATCAGATCGTCGTCCACTTTCAGACTGAGAGCTCAGAAGAGGTAGAGCAACTCGCTTCCGATGCCCCCACCCCGTTGTGGGGTTTCTCGCCGTGGTACCTATCGGGAGGCGTCCTCCATCACGGAGCCGGAGTCCGGTTAGAGTCCATGAGGGAGCGGGTATGGCAAACGGGTAGAATCGGTGGAAAGAGTCTTGATCCTAGAGTTCACAAAACCGCTTGGAATAAATATAAATTACTGATTGGCTCTAGTAATAAAGGTATAGTCAAGTGCTGACTTCAACAACACTCTTCTTTGTTGCCGTGGTTCTCAAGATGCTGCCCGCAACCAAAGAAATAAAGCACGCGACTCAACGAGTGGGGGAAGATGATGGAAGCTCAGAGTCTCCGCTGTATTGTCACTTTCGGCCATGCTACCGTAGCCCCGCGCACATCGCACTTATTGATGGAAGTGGCCCAGTAATCACAGTGGGTTTAGCGCTCTTGTCGCGGCGCAAAATGCGAAATGGACGCCCCCATTCAAGCCTCAATGCACTGTAGAGAGGCAAGTCCGTGATAGGCCCTGTTAATTGCACATGCTCTCGTTTGAACGAGACGGAAGGCGCTGCTGGCCTGGTTTCACGAACTGGACATTTCCCAACAACTTCTTGTCAAATTCGTCATTCTTTCTTCTCTTTTCATCATCTTTTTTTCACTTACACACGAGTGATTATTCCATCAAACAGGCTCAAACAGCATCTTCTCATACGCCGCTTTCAGACCTCGCACCAATCAGTAGCTTCATGCATGTTGCTCTCATTCTCCAACGCTCACTGGAAATCGACACTCAATCCCCTGCTAAATCGCTCCCCTCTCTGACTTATGGAGCCGCAGCTCCAGACCCAGACTCAGAGCTAAACCAGGAACTAGCATCTTAAGCCAGGGCTTAACCACCCGGTCCAGCGATTGATAGCTCTGGAACAGGTGACCCCATCCCTAACGTCTAAGCCAGCGGAGCCCTGACGTCGTTTCAAACTCCCGCCGCAACCCTCCCAACAGCCGACCATTAACTTCTTCCATTCCGATCTCCCTCATCTTTCTTTTCAATTTCAACCTTCACTCTTTTTCTCCTTTTGGCATTCAACTTGCCAGTTCATCGCTGTCTTTCTTGGACATCCCTTGTCGCCATCGTATCACCCTCTTGTTACTGAATCGCCGCCAGTCATGAGTACTGCCGCCGATCTGCCAGCTGCCAGCCCCGGGCTTCGGCAACGGCAATCTGGGGTTGATCCTCCTGCCCAGCAAGACAGGCCTCAAGCAGAACCAGGGCATATTCGCCAGTCATCTGATGCGCCTTTCCAATCTGATAAATCTAGTAAGACGTATGGTCGAACCCCAGACGGCACAGGTATGTACAATCCATTAAGGTTGTTGTGGTGGTGTGTTGCGTCGGTGCGTCTTTGGCTGACTGTCACATGTAGTCTTTATCGTACCCACAACCCATGATATGGTTTCTCAGCTTTTGGATCCTCGACAACCTAAGAACCTTTCTGATGCAATTGTCTTGACAATTCTGGGTCTTCACATCTTAGCTGCTTATTTCTTGCCGTCTAGCTCGAAACGTATTGTTTTCGCTGCTGTCTTCCTGTTCTGGCGAGCTTGTTACAACATCGGCATTGGAGTACTCCTCCAGATCCAGTCAAACCACCGACGTCTTGTCACTTGGGCTCGGCGCTGGAAGCTCTTCGAGAATCCTTCAACGGGCAAAAACCCGCGACCATGGCTCTACAAGCTACTAAAGAACGAGCTCGAGACAAAGATCCCCGAGGACTATGAATTCGAAAAGGCCCCCATTGAGTACAATACTTGGTTGGTCTTCCGAAGGGTTGTTGATTTGATCCTCATGTGTGATTTCGTGTCGTACTGCCTGTTCGCCATCGTCTGTGGCCACACTCCTGAGGGGGAGAATCCTCTGATTGGTTTCTCCCGCTGGGCTGTTGGCATCGCCCTAATCGGCTTCAATCTCTGGGTGAAACTCGACGCTCACCGTGTTGTGAAAGACTTTGCCTGGTATTGGGGAGACTTCTTCTACCTCATCGACCAAGACTTGACCTTTGACGGTGTCTTCGAGATGGCTCCTCACCCCATGTACTCGATCGGATATGCTGGTTACTATGGTATTTCCATGATGGCTGCTAGCTATGAGGTTCTCTTCATCTCGATCCTCGCTCACTTGGCCCAGTTCGCTTTCCTCGTGATTGTCGAGAACCCTCATATTGAGAAAACCTACAACCCACCTCCTCCTCGCAAGCGAACCGTCTCCGGGGGTCAAAGTGATGCCATACCCGCTGATATGAAATCGCTTGAAGGTGCATTCGACCAGCAGACCCTTACGCCCGCCCAGAAAGACGAGCCAGCCCCCGTCCACAATCTTGTTGGCTTAAGCAATCTTGACTTGTTCCGCGTCCCTGACTTCGCCGTCATTCTTATGCCGTTCTATGTAGCCGTCCTCACTCTTGTGACACCTTCAACTGCCGTATGGCAGGCGGCTTTCGTGTTCCACGCTCTAGCCTGGCGTGTTTGGTATCATCTCGGCCTAGGTCTTATTCTCGACCAACAGTCTAAGAACAAGATGTGGACACGCCACTTCCTTAAATTCGGCGAGAGTGCTGGTGAAGCCTGGCGCCAATGGAAGGGCCTCCACCACATCAGCATGATCATGTGTAACACTGCATTTGTCGCCGCCTGCTGGAAGATGTACTCGCCTCCTGAGGACTGGGCCTATGGTCTGGTCCTGCTCAAGCATGTTCTTGGTGCTAGTCTCGTTGCCCTTCAGTTGTGGACCGCATTCAGTGTCTATGATTCTCTCGGCGAATTTGGCTGGTTCTGCGGCGATTTCTTCTTTGATCAACAGGCTAAATTGACTTACAAGTCTATTTACCGTTTCCTGAACAACCCCGACCGGTTCTTCGGAACGGCTGCAGTGTGGGGTGCCGCACTGATTACGTGGAGTCGATCCATTTTCCTTATGGCCCTGTTCACCCAGATCTTGACCGTCTACTACATCTCGTACATTGAGCGACCCCACATGCAAAAGATCTATGGTCGCAGTCTACGTCAAGAAGCAGGTCTCACCAAGTTCATCAAGAAATCATTGCCTCCTCCCGTCAAGGGATGGCAAGAAAGTGTCGACAAGGTGTTGGATGACACCAGCCAATTCGTTGAGGACTTTATCGATACCGCTCGGCCTAAATTCGCAGCAGGTGTTAAGACCATCGTGCGAGATACTTCGGCTCTCTTCAACATGGCTCCCGCACGACTTACCATCACAAGAATTGCTCCTGATCTTGAAGGCCATGATCCCAAGTTATACTCTCTTTCTGTACAGGGCACTCCTGTTAATAACGCACCTATCGTTGAGAAGTACACTGGCAAGGAGAGTTTGACAGGCCGATTCCCTAAGCCCGTTAAGACCATGGCTTTTGAGTACGGAGCACCTCTTCGAGTGAAGTGGAGGGCCCCTGCCAACCACAGTAAGAAAGATTGGATTGGTCTTTACATGGTTACCGACAATCGCTCAAGGGAAACAACTGAGGTATCTTCTTTGGGACGATGGGCACCTACGAACGCTGGCTCTTACGATGCCTTGACTGCCGATGTTAGCATCGTGGTCGAAGAGCGTCCAGTAACTTCAACTGAAATTACAGACACCGATCTGGTCGAAGGTGAAGTTGTGTTTGAAGGCGACAAGTTGTGGTGGACACAAGGTGTCTTCGAATTCAGATACCATCACAACGGACACCATCATGCCATGACGATTTCAGAACCTTTCGAGATCCGAATCAGCAAGTTTGACGAAGAGGATGTCGATGTTGGTGCCAAGGGCTTGTACGAGCAAGCCGTCGAGGCCTCACTTCTTCCAGTTGTCCAAAACTGCCTGGACCGTGATCCAGATATTGCACCCAACCAGCCCGAGGAGCCTTTCGGAGGCCACGTCGAGCGTGACACAAAGTATGCCAAGAGGATTGTCTACGCCATTCGAGAAATGTTTGGCATTGAGTTTGCGCCACCTGTTGTGGCCGCAGATGGAAGCGTTCGTAAACTTGCTTGGAGAATATGTAACGCTAAGGAAGTTCTGGTATGCACAACATCACCTACGAGGTTGCACAAAGCTAACAGTCTACTAGGCTCCATACAGCATGTCTCTATCAAGAGGAACTACGACGCCTGCAATCCAAGACTTCCCGTCAGAAAAGGCCTAGTTGAGAAAAAAAAAATGTTGGAGATGTTAGTGACAGATGTTTTGGTGGAGATAGTGTAGGGTGAGGTGTTGGCTGGAGTGCTTTTGAGATACCAAAATGAAGTAAGAGGATACTAAAAATAAAGAAATATTTACAAGTTCGTGAACATTTCTCATAATGGTTCGATACCAAAATCAATCCATCAAAGAGTCCCTTGGGCTTTTGATAATATGTTTTGGTGATTTTATCCTTTAGGATCAGGTTCCCAAATGTTAGTCTACTCCTTCACCTAAGCATGATATGATTCCTAAAAACAATCATCCAATCGATGAGAGTATTTACGATGCAGCCAACTGAAACTGTTTCTGAAACAAATCGCTCCCCGCGGAACGACGTTGGAAGCTGAACTCTAAATTCATCCTTTTAGCGGCCACACTAGATCCATCTGGTGATACTTGCATGCAATACGAAGTCATCACAGTGTCACCACGATCTGCACGGCTTCTCTAGTGGAATCCTCCAGAGCCTAAGGCTCAATCTCACTTCTGCATCTTCACCTCCATTTTGTTCTCGTCGCAGAATTGCTATCTTTTGCCCGAGTCTCTTCATTCTTTGATCGGCATTGTTGGTTCACCCATGCCCTGACCCTGGTTGATAGCTTGCGGCTAGCGCGGTGAAGCTGCGTCAGCTCTAATCTTGTCATAAATAATCCTCAACCTACTACCATAGCATTGTCCATCAACTGGAGACAATGAAGTTCCTCAGCCGTCAGAAACTCTCGAGGAACCCCTTTCGGGATAATAGCATAACACTTCTCGTCTCAACACTCCTTCTCGCCGCGCCTATCACTATCTTTCTACTCCATTGCGTATATCAGACTTACTACCGCAGAGGCGCGCACTGGAGTCACAACCATGACATTCTTGAATTCAACACTCACCACGAGCCGGATGTGTTGTTGTATGTTGCGTCCTACAGTGGACTTGTCACGACGTTGAATCTTTCCCTTGCTGAATATCGCGATACGCCTGTGAAACTTGAAACATTGTCCACAACTGATGAGTGTGCTGGAAGCCCTTCATGGCTTACACTCGACTGGTATAACGGGGTGCTCTATTGCACCGATGAAGGACTCAATGATGGGAAGCATGGGTCATTGGCTTCCTTCGCAACGCATGAGAACGGTACCTTGACGCCTTTGGCGAAGACATCTACAGTCTTTGGTCCTGTGAGTGCGGTCATGTATGGCGAGTGGGATTACGGGCTGGCAGTAGCCCATTAGTATGTATTACCGTTTGAACATCAAGGTCTAGCATCAAACGGCTAACTCCTCTCAGTGGCGGTTCGGCATTTACAACCTGGGACATTCAAGATCCGGCAAACCTGACGTCGCTCAATGTCCAGGAGTTCAGCATCCCCGAGCCTGGTCCAGACCCTTCAAGACAGGAGGCTTCCCATCCCCATGCTGCAGTTGTTGATCCGAGCAAACGATTCATTCTAGTTCCTGATCTGGGAGCAGATATGATTCACATATACGGCGTTGGTTTCGGGAATCTCAGCTTGTACAAGCTGGATCCATTGGTCGTTGCTCCAGGCAGTGGACCCCGACATATTGCCTTTGTAGTCAAGGAGACAAAGACATTCATGTACCTTGTCACCGAGCTGACCAATACCATTATCGGCTACGAAGTCGTGTATGGTGGCGAGTTTATCAGGTTCAAGGAAATATGGAGCAGTGGCATCCATGGAGAAGGCAAAGACGTGCCGCAAGGCGCTGCAGCTGCCGAGATTGTAGTATCAGTAAGTGTGTTCATTACCCTCGAGCTGCGTTTATTCTGACTTGTGAACAAAGCCGGACAGAGAGTTCCTGATCGTCTCGTCTCGTAATGAAAGCACTCTTCAAGTTCCAGACTTTGACACCAGTAACGGCGCTATACCATCTGATCCTTTAGTCAGTTTCAAAATTGACTCAGAGACTGGACATCTCACTCTCCAACAAGATGTTCCATGTGGAGGCAGATTTCCTCGCCACTTCTCTATCAATAAGGCGGGAACGTTGGTAGCAGTGGCTCTTCAAAGTGATAGCCGTGTCGTCATCATTGATAGGGATGCCAAAACTGGAATGCTGGGTGATTTCATCGCCTATGCAGAGCTGGAAGGCGAAGTTACAGCCGTGATCTTCTATGAGGGACCATAAGCTTGGCTCTTTGAAGAAAGATGCCTCAAAGCTTCTTTGGTTCCATCCGGCGTCATAATGTGCATCCGTTTCTCGGTGCATCTCGTCCGAGCAACTGACGTTACTGAGAACGAGAGCTTATGACGTATGTCCAGCCATCCGTCCAAATACCTGAAACTTATGGATATCGTTTTGAATTCGCAGGACTTACTCATATGCAGACGACACCAGCCTTGAACACCTTGAGTTGTAGTTTCGGGTTGACGGCTGCCGGATCCGAAGAAGCTGTGGGTTGCAGAATCAGGGACACTTTATGGATGCCCATTATTCACTTGATTGGCGTTGGGCTGCCACAACTGCTCGATCGTGTCGTTGTGACGCAGGGGATGATGTGAAGCACACTACATTAGCGTGTAGGTTGTTGTGTCTTTCATGCAGCGACCTCGGAGAACATCAGAGACTATCAGTCTATCCGGCCTCGACTACGAGACCGTTACTCTCCCGCGGGTGCATCCTTGCCGCAGTCGTATCGGGCATTGAATCTCCCGGATGCCCAAAATGGGAATCGAGGGGACTGTGGATTTGGAGATCAGGTCGCAGCCTGGTAGCAAGGCTCAAGGTGATAGCCAGGGTGTTGAAGACCCTGAAGATGTTGTCGATGTGGGCACGGGTCCTTGGCAACTCGATCCTCTAGGTGGTTGAGCAGCTTGCTATAAAGCTTACTGTGTAGGCCTGATGCACGTGTAGTATTATCAGTATCATCTATTTGAGTTCTGACGAGAAACGTGTCTTTCGAAATGAAGACGTCGTCTACCCGAGAGTCTGGATATATTCAAGCCTTGACCCGAACCGATGGGTTTCTGTCTGTGCCGTGCCGTCGTCTGGAGTCTCTGGACATGGTAGATTAAGGCGAGCGTTAATTAGCCGGAAGATCCATCAAACAAACCTTGCCAGCAGTTTTCCGTAAGCGGACAAAACGTGCCACACCTTTTAAGCTTCCCCGCAGGTTGACAGGCGTCTCGAGATGGGCACCCCAGACCGGAGCAGGCTAAAACCGAACCCCAGGTTGGTCACGGGCTGAGATTTGGATTGGACTGGGCTGCGAGGCTCCAACGGAAGAGCACTCCTATTCGGGCCGTTACATGGATCGGGCGCATGAGCGCTTGTCATGATGGGTGAGGTCGAGCGACGGTGCGTCTGGGCAAGGCAATGGTCTAATGTAAGTAAGTCAGTGTAAGCATCCTAAGCTGAGACCAGATTTCGATTTCAAAGCCACGTTTATTGGAAACAAAGGTGTGTGCGTCATCTTAATATATCGGAAGAGCCGGAGATCGGTATTTGAAATATTATTCTATATCAAAATCGCCAAGTGAGGAAGTGGAATTCCAAGTAAGCATCAAGTCTGTCTGGGGTTGGAAGATTTGCAGACCCCATGGTCATGAGCGAGAGGTCCGGATGCCATCCGAGACAGTCAATCACTTGCTATTGAAGGTCTTCTCCTCTCGTGGCGATTCTGACCCCTGGGGTCTAGAACCGTTAATGACCCTGACGGTGACGGTACGGTTGATGTCAAATCGTGGTAGAGATGCATTATTCGGGGCTCATAATGCCACCATTTGGAGGAGACGTATCTATAAGATGGGGTACTCGGCAATAAGAGGATCGTATTATGTCAAATAGCGATGGTAAAGAGAGGATCGCAGTGTGATCACATCGTTAAACTCAAGGATGAGGCATGATATTGTTGTGTTTTAGTTCCAGGTGCATTTCAAGCAATGAAGTGAAAGAACTGGGATGTTTATTAGCTTCTCCCATGTGTTCCTTCCATTATTACTCTTGATATTGCTGCAAGGGCAGTACGGCAGGCGCAACATGGGACGACATTTCCGCTCTTCCCTCAAAGCTTCAAGCACAGTATGTGCCTGAAATCCACATACGAAGCAACAACAGCATTTAACCTACATCTCCATCATGGAACACTTACCAACTTTGGACAACAAAAATTGTGTCAACAACTCCAATCTCAGGCAAGAAATTGAACCTCATCCTCCAGAAATCGCTTCTCCACACGCAAACGGTCGTGCTGCAAGGATTCCCACCAATCCCCCTCAATAGCCGCCCACCTCCATCTCAACCTTATCCCTGTCATGGCGGGTTAAACGAGAACAACTGGCTTGAGCCATCCAATCCTCTGGGGAACACATGGAGTTGATGCTTGCGAACTCTTCAGGAAGGCCAGGACAACGTGACGGGTAGCTCTATTCCCACAGTGCACCACAGATCAGAGGAGCCATATGGACTTCTCCAGACACTCTTTGCTGACGCCGTGAGACCCCAGATTTGGAAGCGAATCGCCTTCGTACCAAGAAACAAAACGTACGCCACCACCACTTTAAGCAAAACTGCCCCCGAGACAAGTCATTTCGGGTTGTGCTCGACATGTCATGCCATGCTTAAATTCAACTTCTCAGGTACCTTGACCGAGTACATACACGTTGACCGGGTCTGTCCATTGTTGGATACTCTCTTCGGCCGACTCTGTTGGGCCAATAAATGACCCATCCCATCTCTCCAGAAGTCCCCCAGGTTGACTCTCTACCTTTCTTACCTAGTCTCTCCCGCCCGTTTCTCCACCACCCTCTTCCGAGTTCCACCGCCCGCCGACCCAGGGTCCGGGGTTAAGTCCAAGTGCAGCTACTGAACAACGGGGGCTCGGAGACCCTTGTCCTGGCCTGGCTCTTCCCCCATACATAACCATTTGCTCCTCCATCTCGGTTACAGGAAAGGACGCCTCTTTCAACGTTCAGTGTCTCGAGAACATTTCGGTGTTCTTATGGTGAGACTGACGTTGTTCAATTGTCTGTTGGAACGCCCAAACCGCGAATCATTTCCCAAGGAAACCAGTGGCTCTTCACCAGCTCAAGTTCAATAGAACTCTGAAACGTGAGCTTTCGTCGCATCGTCTGATGCTCATCTCACCATTCCCGATCATCGGCCTTGCTACATAATGCTGTTTTACTGAAAGGGCATTTCGAGTTGTGCGCATCATTGCTTTGTTCGTGCCGCTACACCAACTCAACTAGAACTTATCCTAGAGGCCATTCCTCGATCCCGTTTTATTTGACGCCAATCTATCATCATGTCCGCATCATCGACAGGCGAATCCCTCCATTCAATCTCTCTCAACGCAGCGCGACCTTTCACGGTACCTGCACGCGACAGCTTCTCTCTCGAACTTCCGATATCTTCACTTACAGCAATGTCGGCTGACGCCTCGCTCAAATCCCCTGTCAGCTACAAAAACCAGCGGACGCCCAGTTTCAGTCGGGAGGGCATACTAAGCGCATCTCAAAAATCTCGGCATCTTTCGCAGTCATCTGACAACAGACCTGACAGCATGTCCAATGGCGCGCAAAAGGTCTCAAGCGATGAAGGCTCGAACCCACTCAAAAGGAGAAATACCGAAACGGGTGTCGATTACCCCCGCCGTAGGGCCACTATTGCTGTGCGTCACTACACCATTTTTATTTTGTTTATTCATATCACTTCCGCTTTTGTATACTGACTACCACTAGTGCGAGGTTTGCCGCTCGAGGAAATCACGTTGCGATGGCACAAAACCAAAGTGCAAGCTCTGTACAGAGCTTGGT
>JAAOAS010000386.1:0-80937 GCA_013396035.1 Fusarium pseudocircinatum
GGGGGCTGGGAAATGGGAATAAGAGACGGCCCAGGACGGGGGGGGGGGGACTTACCATCTGCCAGTAAACACCACGCGCAGCCAATAACTCGCGGTGGCTCCCCTTCTCAATCAACTTGCCCTCACCAAGAACAAAGATGACATCGGCATTTTGCACAGTTGCAAGACGATGAGCAACGACAACCATGGTACGCCCTTTGCCAGCCCTCTCAAACGCCTCTTGGACCAGCTTCTCACTCTCTGAGTCGAGTGAACTTGTTGCCTCATCGAGGAGTAAGATATCAGGGTTCCGCATCAAAGCCCTGGCGATGGCGACACGCTGTCTCTGGCCGCCTGAGAGGGTCACGCCGCGGGAGCCTACCTGGGTTTGGTATCCTTCTGGGAGGGACATGATGAACTCGTGGATGGAAGCTTCTTGACATACGCGATGGACAGCCGCGTCGTCGACAGCGTCCTCGATGCCAAGAAGGATGTTCTCACGCAGTGTACCTGTGGAATGATCAGCTACGGTATTGCATAGCGGGGCGATCTACTTGGCATACCTTGAAACAAGCTTGACTCTTGAGCAACAAGGGAGAGATGGCGACGGTATGTATAGACGTTATTGGCGGCGATGTCTTGGCCATTGCAGAGGATGCGACCGTGATCAGGGTCGTAGAATCTATGAGTAACATCGTGTTAGGAGTTTCCACGAGCATATCAAAAAGCGCCTACGTACCTTTCAAGAAGAGAGACTATGCTACTCTTTCCACTGCCAGACGCACCAACAAGAGCCGCAAACTGACCTTTCTCAATCGTGAGACTGAGGCCCTGGAAGACGGGCACATCGCGAGTAGGATACTTGAAGTGTATGTTGTCCAATTCAATCTTCATACCGTTGCCTTGAGAAATGAACGGTGCGCCAGTGGCCTCTGGTCCATCCTTCACCTGACTGTCCCTCAACCCAAGTATACGGTTAGCAGCAGCGCGTACTTGCACGACGTTGGGACCAAAGCTAAGTGCACGACCTGTTGTCTCGCCTGCGTTCAGAACCGACATGAAGCACACGAAGAAGCTCTCTAGATCATACTCGCCGCTGAGGAGAAGACGGCCACCATAGTACAGTACTATAGCCTGACATCCAATGGTTGCGCTGTCGGAGAAGGCATACAGCAAGCTCACCCAACGTGCCTTTTTGAAGGCATCTTTGACATGGTTGCTGTTGAGAGTGCGGAACTGATCGCAGATAGCACCTTCAAGAGTAAAAGATGCCACGGTGCGGAATGCACCGATCGCTTCGGACGCGAACTTGGAGCTGTCGACGAAGACGGCGT
Source organism: Fusarium pseudocircinatum (assembly GCA_013396035.1). NCBI lineage: Eukaryota > Fungi > Ascomycota > Sordariomycetes > Hypocreales > Nectriaceae > Fusarium > Fusarium pseudocircinatum. Next base: position 1,314 of record JAAOAS010000386.1, read on the forward strand.
TATTCATCTCCTCGAACTTGATCTCGTAGCGCATTCGCCAATACCCAGCCGCGAGGAGTATGGGGACTACTACACAAAGCGACACGAGTGCAAGCTTCCATGCAAAAGCTAGTGCGATGGCGATAGTTCCCATCAGAGTCCAGAGGGCAATAAACACACTTGCCATGTTCGACCCCAACAGTTCCTCAAGCTGCCTTGGGTCCTCAGCGCTCCTCGCCGCCATAGTCCCCTGCGAATGATCATCATGATCAAAGAACGCAACCTTCTGATGCAAGATAGACAAGAAGTACTGCTTCTGATACTTGGCGCGAGTAGTACTCGCTGTACGCGTTGACAAGAAGAAAGTAGCACAGTAGGCTAGACCAGCGGAAATAGCGAGGACAGTCCACATGAGCGACCAGAAGGAACTTTCGATTCGGACCTTGGACTCGTCGGGGAGGTAGCCGAAGACGATGATGACTTTGGCGAAGAGCCAGGCTTGGAAGGGGACGGCGGCGCCGGCGCAGGCGGAGAAGAAGAGGGTTAGGGCCATTGTCCACCAGTTGGACTTTGTCTCGTAGAAGAAGCGGCCGAAGCTGGAGATGAGACCTTTGTTTCTGGTCTTGTTTTCTTGGGGTTTGTCTTCGATGGTGGATTCGGTGTGAGCCTTTTCATGAGCAGAGGACGATCGATGCTCCTTAAGAGGGACATCGTGATCATCCTCCTGTTCCCCAAGTGACAGTGCTTGGGCATTGACAAGGTTGTAATAAAGACCAGCCTCATCAGTCAAAAGACTCTCATGAGTACCAGACTGAATAACCTGTCCCTGTCGCAGAACAACAATCCTATCAGCCTTCTTGATAGTGGAAAGACGATGTGCGATTACAATCGTTGTTCTGTTCTTGGAGGCTCGGTCGAGGGCTGCTTGTACGATCCGTTCGCCACGGACGTCGATCGCGCTCGTGGCTTCGTCGAGGATGAGGATTGCGGGACGGCGGATGATGGCGCGGGCGATGGCGATGCGTTGGCGTTGGCCGCCGGAGAGTTTGATGCCGACTTCACCGACGGCGGTGTTGTAGCCCTGAGATGAATAGGTTAGTATTGTGCTCGAGGCAATATGGGAAAAGGTAGCTGGGCTGGTAATGGGTGAATCGACGTACCTCTGGCAGCTTCTCAATAAACTCATCTGCGAATGCCTCCTTGCAGGCCTCATGCACCATCTCTCTCTTCTTCTCGTCAGACTCATTCTCCCACTTCGTACCGATGAGGCCGTTCAGAACGTTGCTGTAGATAGTGTCATTGAAGAGGAACGGCTCCTGCTGCACAAGTCCAATCTGCGATCGCCACCACTTGACGTTGATGTCATCAAGAGAGTGGCCACACGTAGAAATTCGGCCATGGAGCTCAACAGGCGGACCAGTTTCATCTCCTGCGAACGAGAGTTCTTGTAACTCTTGCTCGTCCTCCTCTTTGTCACCGTCCTTCTTTTTCTCGACTGGCTTCTCGACTGGCTTGGAGATGACGTACTGGTCTTTAAGGCTGTACCATCGCTCGACAAGACCAACTATTGTACTCTTGGCTGAGCCAGAGGGGCCGACAATCGCGGTGACCTTGCCTGTTTCGATTCGCAGATTGAGGTTATCGAGGATCTTGACGTGCGGTCGACTGGGGTAAGCGAAAGTGACGTCCTCCAGAATGATGTCTTCTGTCGCAGACACATTTGGGTCGGTGAGATGGCCAGGCTCAGGACGGGGTGCATCAATGACGGTGAAGAACTCGCAAGCTGCAACTGTCGCTTTGCTGACGGCTAGAAGCGGCGTAGAGATTCTCTCCATCGCCGTAACGATCATCATGACAGAGAACAAGACGACAATGATAGCCCCGAGCTGATTGATCTTATCGTCGAGCAAGAGTCTTGTGCCATACCAGAACGCAAGGCCAAACGCAGCATAACTGCTGAAGAACACAAGGCCGTATTGGAGTGCAATGAATGGACCAGCGAATTGAGCATGCTTCTTTGCTTCGTCAACGAATCTGCCATATTTGTTGCCAATTCGTGACTCGGCACCATAAGCTACAATCATTCGGATACCGCTCATGGCTTCGCTGGCTACAGACATCGCCAGAGCTTCAGACTAACCATTTCGTCAGTAAATTTCGCAGGATTTAAGAATCGGTACATACTTTGGTCTGATTTGTCTGGCCCTTGGTGATGTAAGGAAGCACCAGGCTGACACTGAATGTGATGAAGACAACTGCAGTGAATGTCACTAGGGAGAGCTGCCAACTGTAGATGAACGCGACAATGATTGAAGCGATCATGGTGGCATTGTACTCCACGAAAACACCCAATTTCTCGGAGATGCCGAGTTGCAGCGTGTTTCCGGTGGTTGTGATGATTGTGGTCGCATATCCGGGTGGCATAGAGTCCAGTACATGCACGCTTTGTGAGAACAACGCCGTGAAGTAATCTTGCCGAATGGCAGAGGTGATTCTCACACCGGTCATACGAAATGCGAACTGAGAATTGGTGAGCCGACGAGAAGATTTATTGAGACAAAGAACTCACGTTGTTGACGTAGCCTAATACAAGGCGACCGAGGAAGAGACCAAGCAGGTACAGACTATCGCGACGGTTATTAAGAACAATCAAGCGAGAATTAATATTCGCATCGTATCTCAAACTCACCAAAGTTCACTAAGTTTCGAGCGGAACTCATCGCCCGGGAGCGTTTCGGTGCCAGCATAGTCAGAGAACTTGCTAGCGAATTGACCTAAAGTTCAACGGACTCATTAGCGAGACTTGGATATTGGGCGTCGTTTTTGTTTTCCACTTACCGAAAACGATGTTTAACAGAGGCAAGGTTATGCCGACACCGATCGAGGCGATTACACCAGCAGTGTATGCCAGAAGATCCCATTTGGAGGCATACTTGAAGACTCTCTACATGACAAGAGATTATGTCAGTATAAGTTGCAGGTATTTGCTTCGACATGGTGTTGTTGTGGTTGTCATACCATATAATCCTGAAACGTAGGCTCTCTCTCAGGACGTCCATCAACACCCATCTCAGGATGCTTCTCCTCACCCTCTCCAATCGCCGGTGAATTCTCCGCTATTCGTTTTCCCATAGTGATTGATTGACAGAGGAACGGTTTGCAAGCGTCAAACCTCTCCTCTCACTCAACAATACTGCATCCTACCCCCAAAGCAAATGGGGAAACAACAAATACCGTTCCTCGATCGGGTGCGCGGACACGCGTATTTTCCCGTCGGATTGCATCCAGAGTCCGAGGACCCGCTGCAACTCAGACATAATGGAGGGATTTCCCATGCGTCAGCACGGCGCAGGAAAGGGAGTGGGATTGTTCTGGGCGTGGTGTGATGACTGCATGGAACAAAGGAAGGAATGTCGGGAAAGAGACTTGCCGGGCGCTTGTCTCAGCGGGGAGTACAATATCGTTTGCTTAGATGAGATCATATGTCTAGAAATCTCTTGGTTCTTTTTCGTGGGGGCTAAGGGGGGATTGATAGGTATGAAGTGGCGTTGACAGTTGAGGCCAGCTAATGCTGCTCAGCGGAGAATTACTCAAAGTTGAGCTACGGTTCGGAGCGCTTCCGTCGGCAGTGGACCACTGTCTTGGTGAGACTCTGCACCGACAGCCCAATCGGAATATTCCGTTTTACTCCGTGGCTGTCCCTGGCGGCAGATTCAACGGCCCATCTTTTGTCTAAGACATGTCGCAGATTAGCACATGAAATATGATGTGATATGCGAAATTTGAGTTGCTGATGACATGTCGATTGCCGCTCGTATAACGCCCGATTGGGAATACGAGGTTGTCTCGGGCTGATGTGAGGCAAGGATTTCCGTACAGCTGTCTACTTTGGGTAAGCCGGAATATGGACTACTACCAGCCAAAAGTACGCACTGCCATTTGAAACTTGGCTGTAAGCTTGAGGTTTGAAGCTTAGAGCTACATCCATCATAAAGAATTTAGCCAGAAGATGAATATGATAGAATGACACATAGCTCAATAAAATACTAGATAAAATATTATAATTAATCTAACAAGCTGAAATTAAGTCAAGTTATAATATCAGGATCTTTATAGTTAGGTAGTCTAGACCTAATCTACCCTGTATTACAGCAATGCCCTACCCAGCTCCACCTTATCCAAGCTCTCACAGCGCTCAACTAACTGAATTAAGCCCCTGTGCACGCTAACATCAAGATCTGTACCCAAGAAACAAGCCATATCTACAACCCAACCATTAAAGTCCCGTATCTCAGTCTTCCTTCCGGATTCTATATCCTGTAGCATAGAACTACGATGCTCGAATATCTTGAGACCAAAGGCATATAGCTTTGCTTTCAAGATTGGCTGTGAAAACCTTTCGATCAACTTCCTTCGGACCTTAGGGACGCTGGAGCTCGCCCCAAGTCGTGAAGTCTGTTCAGCGTAGGACATGATAACACTGCAGCTCGTGTCGTGGTCAATAAGACCTTGGACAACAGCACTTGTCTGCCAGAGAAGCTCGTCAATCACCCTTGCCAAAGGATCATCAGAGTCACAGCATGTAAACAGTTCTCCGGTCTTGCAGCGCAGTAGAGCCGTAAGTGGATTGATCGCCGCATTCATGACCAACTTCTCCAACTGAAGGAGCCAAATCTCCCCGGATGACACCTGCTTCGTGTTTACAAGCGGTGTAGAGGCAATATGCCGGATAAAGAAGGCATCTAATGGTTGCCTCCCCGGTGATTTGGGATCAGATGCCCAGAACACAGGCCCGATGTATGCGTCAGCGGGAGCCGCATGGATGCTCATGAAGGGACCTGCTGATGCAACCCCATGACTCACGACACAAGCGGAGAATGTTGGGGTATCACCGCTTTGGTAGCGATGAGAGATATATAAAGAACCGTGGGGAGGCCAGAGTTTGCAGACGCCGTTCTGAGCAAAGACAACTGAGCTGCATCGACCAAGGTACCGGCGAATACGGTCTGCTTCGGATAATCCAGCTTCTGCCTTCGTGGAGATGAAGACGTTGTGAAGCTTCTTCCCATCTGCGACTTCCTTGACAGGACCATGGTGAGGTCTTGTTTCGGTCCACCATTCGATGGTGAAGCGTTTGTTGAGGAACAGTTTGCCACTGCTTACGTCTGCGAGACCTACGCCTTCACATGCTGCCCACTGGGATAGCAGTTCCTTTCGATGAACCACGAGCGTGATGGGAAGGGCATTGGGATGACGAGCCATGTGAGTGGCGTATAGTCGGCCAATATTGCCAGGGCCAATGATGTAAATTCGCTGGTTAGAGTTTGCTGATGGACTGGCACAGGAGGCATTGTCGGATTCTTCATCACTGCTGAAACTACCCATGTCAATGCCTTCATCGAGCTTTGGCTGGATGTTGGCGGGAGACCAGGCAAATAGCTTTGGGGGCGGCCTTGTGTCGGTAAGGAGGGCCGTCAGCCAGGTCGGGTGTTCTTGGGGTGTCATGGTGCTTGCCAATGGTCATGCCTTTCCAGAGAGATCTGGAGGAAGAGGAAGCCACTGAAGGCGTTAATGTGTAAGTAGATAGTATTTTCACAGTCTGGCAGCTTGGCAGAGGCAGTGAAAAGAAGAGATAGGAGGAAATCTGTTATGCAGGATATCAAGGATGATCCCAAGATACCTGTGCTGGGCATCTTGTGGGTAGCTGGTATGCTACATGAACTGTGTTTCTGAGAGCGTTATTTTGGGTTGATAGGCCTGATAGCTGATGCTTGCATCACGCGTCTTAGTCGCCAAGATACCTGGGATTATTTTTCACTACTGTTACTATTTTTGTAAATCCGTTCGTAATTCGTTAGTCATATTTAGATACTGTAGATATCGTCTTAGGCTTTGACTAGCCTTCCTACCAACAAGGCATCACACTCTCATCAGCTAAGCACGCTACTCAATCCGGCAATTGCCCACTACCGGCAACTGTCCGGCTCGCATAGATTCGTAACCCGCGTGCTTCCGAGACACGGGACGATTCAGCATGCAGATTACAATCTCAGACTGATTGGCCTGTCTCTCCCAACCCCTCCCGTAGGATTTAGGATTCACCGTGGAGTAAGACCTACTTATGCAGGTCAGCGCCACAAACACCGATTATCAATCTCCCTGCAGGATAACCCGCGGTAGCCAATTACCAATTGCAGGATCAGGATCTGAATCATATGAAGGATCAGCAGGTCAATTATGCAGTGTGGTTGCAGGTTTTGATGCCGTCGAGAAATGACAGCGGGTGCGGCTGAAGGAGGCAGAATATGCCTCGTAGGATCTTTTGATGAGACCTTGTGATTGAATCATCGAGAGTCTTAGACATGGGATGATCGCGCTGGGGAGTGATGTGCCTCTTTGGTAAGGAGCACGTAATGTTAGTTGAGATATGGTGCCAACACGAGAATTGCTGCATGATGCGTTGCATTCCTGCAGGTGATGTATATACAGAAAAGTTGACAGCCAGGAAGATTGATTCACCGAGGGATACTGAAGTATTCTGTCCTATCATCCTGAACAAGCTGTGACTTTTGTGAGAGACTCTTATTGCCTATCCAAGCCCCCATGTTACACACTCGGACAATCCTTCAACTTCAAGCACTTTTCTTACATTCAACATGACATCACTCAACACCAAGAGTGACCCTACACAAGAAGTCATGCCTTTGTTACCGCCCAGTGACGATGCAAGTCACACCGACACTCTTGTCCAGGAAGTCACTCGTTCTTTTGGCTTAGGCCGAGACAGAATCGAGAGTATCCTCCCCAGTACGGCGTTTCAACAAGATGTCATTGACTGTGCTGGAAGTGACAAGAAACGCTCCATTGGCCATTTTGCTTATGAGATCAGCAATGATATTGGTATCCCAAAGTTGGCTGCTTCTTGGAAGGATACCGTCAACCGAACTCCTGCCTTGAGGACCTTTGCCTTCACTTCTACGAATGGAGATTCGTATCAGGTTGTCTTGAAAGATAGCTTCGTTTTCTCATGGATGTTTTGCACATCTGCTGATCAGAAAGATGCTGTTGTGCAGGATGAAGCAGTAGCTGCGGCTTCTGGACCTCGCTGCAACAGATTTGCTCTTCTAGATGACCCATCGGCAAAGAAAAAGCTCCTCATCTGGACTTTTAGTCACGCTCTTGTGGATAGCACGTTTCAAGAACGGATCCTCGGACGAGTTCTGAAGGCTTACAAGCATGGGCAGGACGAACTGTCCAACAGACCCTATACGCCTGATTCCTCTGACCCGGAGGACGATGGCCTGTCGTTGACTCCCACTGATGGGTCGAAGACTCCAGAGACTGATGGAATTCATCCTGCGACTCAATTTTGGAAGGAGTACTTGAGTGAACTGAATGCTTCGGCGTTTCCGCACTTGACATCTCCCCTTGATGTTCCCTCCCCCGATGCGAAGTTAGAGCAACGCATGACTTTCACAACTCTGCCACTGTCAACTTGGCCCGGTACAGTTGTCTGCCGAACTGCACTTGCGATTCTCTTGTCACGCTACACACACTCGCAAGAGGCCCTGTTTGGCGTCGTGACAGAGCAACGGCAACTCCTGGCTAATGGCCCAACACGGACTGTCGTCCCTTTCCGCGTACACTGCGCTTCTGACCAGTCTCTGTCAGACATCATCACCGCAGTCAATGCGAACGATGATGCCATCCGCCAGTTTGCAGATGTCGGTCTTCGCAACGTCGCTTCATTTGGGGATGATGGTTCTGCTGCTTGCGGGTTTCAGACCGTCCTGCTAGTCACTGAGGGCGACAATGAGCAGTTCTCTACTTGTGAGATTCACCACAGGACCGGGGAGTCTGAGCTCTTTATGCCCTGCACCAATCGCGCTCTGTTACTCCACTGTCAGACGGCCAGTGCTGGAGTTTCCATCATCGCCAGATATGACAAGAACCTCATCGACTCTCAGCAAATGGCTCGTCTCCTGGGACAACTAGGTCACTTGATCCAGGTCCTACGAGACTCATCAGATAAGCAGCTATCTGTGGGAGAACTCAACATGATCACACAAGAAGATCAAGCTGAGATTCAGAGCTGGAACTCACACCACATCCCTTCCCAACCGACCCTCATCCACAAAGAGATGCTCAAAGCAGCTTCCCTCTCCCCTGCCAATCCCGCAATCTGCGCTTGGGACGGAGAATGGTCCTACTCTGAGCTTGACAACATCACATCTCGTTTAGCAGCGCTCATCAAATTCAGCATCCCAGACCAAGAGCACGCAATACTCCCCATTTACTTTCAGAAGTCAAAATGGGTCGTCGCCTCAATGCTAGCAGTCATGAAAGCCGGCCATGCCTTTACGCTTATTGATCCGAACGATCCACCTGCTAGAGTATCGCAGGTTGTTGGGCAGACGGGCGCGACTGTTGCGTTGACTTCCAAGCTTTACAGTGGCAAAGTACAAGGCATTGTTCGTCGCTGCATTGTTGTTGATGAGGAGCTTATTCAATCCCTCATTTGCACTTGCAGCTTGAATCCAGATCTTGTCCTTGCTGCGGTTGCTCCTGAGGACCTGGCCTACGTGATCTTCACATCCGGTAGCACAGGCGATCCAAAGGGCATCATGATCGAGCATCGCGCCTTTTCATCCTGCGCTCTCAAATTCGGTTCCGCGCTCGGTATCAACAGCGACACGCGCGCTCTTCAATTCGGATCCCACGCATTCGGCGCGTGTCTTCTTGAGATCATGACGACGTTGATCTACGGCGGCTGCGTGTGTATTCCATCTGATGACGACCGCATGAATAATGTTCCTGCTTTCGTCAATCGGGCCAACGTCAATTGGATGATGGCTACTCCGTCGTATATGGGAACGTTTCAGCCTGATGATGTCCCTGGGTTGCAGACTCTGGTGCTTGTTGGTGAGCAGATGTCGCCGTCTGTTAATGCCATTTGGGCCCCTCGTGTTCAGCTCCTGGATGGCTACGGTCAGAGCGAGAGTTCTTCGATCTGCTTCGTTGGAAACATTAGTTCATCTGGCGCTGATCCAAACAACATCGGTCGCTCAGTCGGCGCGCATTCATGGATCATTGATCCTAGCGACCCCAATCGTCTCGTCCCGATCGGTGCAATTGGTGAGCTTGTGATTGAGAGTCCAGGCATTGCGCGCGACTACATCATTCCTCCGCCAACAGAGAAGTCACCTTTCTTTTCAACAGTCCCAGCATGGTATCCTTCTAAACATTTGCCTGATGGATTGAAGTTCTATCGAACTGGTGATCTTGCGCGTTATGCATCTGATGGCACTGTTGTTTGTCTCGGTCGCATGGACTCGCAGGTCAAGATCAGAGGACAGCGCGTTGAGCTTGGAGCAGTGGAGACTCATCTCAGACACCAATTGCCTGACGACATGTCAATTGTTGTTGAAGCTGTCAACACATCGGACTCGCCTACGAGTACTGTTCTCGTTGCATTTTTGATCGCCTCTCAGGAAACCGAGGCTGCAGGAGATGGCACGTTTCTTGATCTGGCTGCGACCAAGGACATAAGTGCAAAGCTGGAGCAAGTCCTTCCGCGTCATTCCATCCCGTCATGCTACATCAGTATGCAGAATCTTCCTCGCACTGCGACTGGCAAGGTCGACAGACGAAAGCTTCGCTCTATCGGTCGCAACATTTTGGCCCAGCAGCACCAAGGAACCAGCTCCCAACCAACTCAATTGAGCTCTCCGGCAACCAGCAGCCAATCGAAGCTGGAGGACGTTTGGTGCCAATGCCTAGGTCTTGGACCCAGCGCTTCCAACATTGGATCAACGTTCTTTGAGTTAGGTGGCCACTCCATCACAGCCATCAAGATGGTCAACATGGCTCGGTCAGCAGGTATTGAGCTCAAGGTCTCTGATATCTACCAAAACCCTACGCTCGCTGGCCTTGAGGAAATCATCAACGGTAGCGCTATTCCGTACGCGCTCATCCCAGCGACCACTCGCGATGGACCTGTTGAACAGTCCTACTCTCAAGGTCGACTATGGTTCCTCGATCAGCTCGAGGTTGGAGCTCTATGGTACTTGATCCCTTACGCCGTTCGTATGCGCGGATTGGTAGACATAGATGCACTGAGTCGTGCACTGAAGGCTTTGGAGCAGCGCCACGAGACCTTGCGAACTACCTTTGAGGACCACGATGGCGCGGGTGTACAGATTATTCACCAGACCCTCTCCAAAGAACTGAGAGTCGTCGATGCGACAGAGGGTGATTACTTTCACCTGCTAGAACAAGAGCAGACCACTCCCTTCGACCTCACATCCGAAGCCGGCTGGAGAGCACTACTCATCCGCCTGAGCGACACACACTACGTTCTCTCCATCGTCATGCACCACATTGTCTCCGATGGCTGGTCAATCGATGTTCTCCGCCACGACCTCAGCCAACTCTACGCGGCAGCTCTTCAAGGCCGCGATCCTCTCTCAGCTATGAATACTCTCCCGATCCAGTACAGCGACTTTGCCATGTGGCAGAAGCAGGAGGCTCAAGCGCTTGAACATGAGAAGCAGCTTGATTACTGGAAGAAACAACTCGCTGACTGTTCGCCTGCCAAGCTACCAACTGACTTTCCTCGTCCGGCCCTTCTATCCGGTGAAGCTGGTGTTGTGCCAGTCTCTATCGATGGGGAACTGTACCACAACTTACGTGAGTTCTGCAACGAGAATAACACAACTTCATTCGCCGTGCTACTCGCTGCTTTCCGCGCAGCGCACTATCGTCTCACAGGCGTTGACGACGCTGTCATCGGCACACCCATCGCCAATCGTAATCGCTGGGAACTTGAGAACATTATTGGCTTCTTCGTCAACACGCAGTGCATGCGCATCACCGTCGATGACCAAGACACCTTCAGCTCCCTAGTCCATCAAGTCCGCGCTACTACCACCGCGGCATTTGAGAACGAAGACGTCCCGTTCGAGCGCGTCGTGTCAACAATGCTACCCGGCTCACGAGATCTTTCGCGAACTCCGCTTGCGCAACTTATCTTTGCGGTTCACTCGCAGAAGGATCTTGGGCGGTTTGAGCTTCAGGGTCTTGAGTCGGAGGCTGTGTCTAGCAAGGCGTATACGCGATTCGATATTGAGTTTCATCTGTTTCAAGAGGCAGATGGTCTCAAGGGCAGCTGTAACTTTGCGACGGATTTGTTTAAGCCTGAGACTGTTGAGAATGTTGTTAGTGTGTTTTTCCAGATTCTGCGGAATGGTCTTGAGAGACCGAAGGTTCCGATCTCAGTGCTTCCTCTTACGGATGGGATCGAGGAGCTTCGGCGCTTGGATTTGCTCAGGATTAAGAAGGTTAACTATCCGAGGGATGCAAGCTTGGTGGACATCTTCCGCACGCAAGTGGCTGCTTACCCAGACTCTTTCGCAGTCGCGGACTCTTCGACGCGACTTACTTATGCGGAGCTGGACCATCAGTCCGATCGGCTTGCGACATGGCTTCGTCGACGAGGTATGCCGGCTGAGACTCTGGTCGGAGTGTTGGCACCGCGTTCATGCGAGGCGATTGTCGCGATCATCGGTATTCTTAAGGCGAACTTGGCCTATCTCCCATTTGACGTCAAGTCTCCTTCTGCTCGGCTCAACGACATCTTGTCTGGTCTTCCGGGTCCTACAATAGTACTTCTAGGCTCAGGTGTCCCTGTTCCCGAGCTGGAGGTACCCGAATTGGAGTTTGTCCCTGTCGCTGATGCCGTAGGGCAAGGCGATACAAGCGACCTCAATGGTCATACTCATATCGACACAACAAACCCTACTGCAACAAGCCTCGCATACGTCCTCTTCACCTCTGGATCTACAGGCCGACCCAAGGGCGTCATGGTCGAGCACCGCGTTATCGTCCGTCTCATGACAAGCAACATCATCCCCGACTTCCCAATCCAACCGCGCTCAGCCCACATGTTCAACATTGCCTTTGACGGCGCCACCTACGAGATCTTCTTTACCCTCCTCAACGGCGGAACTTTGGTCTGTATAGACTACATGACTACTCTTGACGTCAAGGCGCTTCAAGACGTGTTCATCAAGGAGCAGATCAACGCTGCTTGCATGGCACCTGCGCTGTTGAAGCTGTACCTCACTGATGCGCGAGATGCTTTGAGGGGCCTTGATTTTCTCATGGCTGCTGGAGATCGCTTCGACGGACAGGATGCGATTGAGGCGCAGAGTCTTGTGAGAGGACAGTGCTACAATGGGTATGGACCGACGGAGAATGGTATCATGAGTACGAGGTATCCTATCGCTGTTGGTGACTCGTTCATTAATGGTGTTCCCATCGGGCGAGCTGTCAACAATTCTGGAGCTTACGTCACCGACCTGAACCAGCAGCTTGTTGGTGTCGGCGTCATGGGAGAGCTGGTCGTCACTGGCGATGGACTTGCGCGAGGATACTTCGACCCGGCCCTCAACAAGGACCGCTTCATTTACATTGAAGTAGATGACCAGCGTGTGAGAGCTTATCGTACTGGCGATCGCGTGAGGTACAGAGTAGGCGACGGCCTCATTGAGTTCTTTGGTCGCATGGACACGCAGTTCAAGATCCGTGGCAACCGTATTGAGTCAGCGGAGGTAGAAGCTGCCATGCTCACTCACACCTCTGTGCGCGATGCTGCTGTCGTCGTGCAGAAGGATGATGGTGAGAAGGCCGACTTGGTTGGCTTCGTCGTCATTGATCACGATCATTCTTTGGAGGATGATGCGAACGATAACCAGGTCGAAGGCTGGCAGGATCATTTTGAGACTGAGATGTATGCTGACATTGGGGACATTGACCCGTCTACTATTGGCAAGGACTTCAAGGGTTGGACTTCTATGTACGACGGGAGTGAGATTGACAAGGTAGAGATGCAGGAGTGGCTTGATGACACTATCAAGACGCTTCGTGATGGTCGGGCTCCAGGTCATGTCCTTGAGGTTGGAACTGGTAGCGGCATGATCTTGTTCAATCTCGGCGATGGTCTTCAGAGTTACAGAGGTCTCGAGCCATCCAAGTCAGCCGCTGCATTCACCAACAGCGTCATCAAATCCGTCCCATCTCTCACAGGCAAGGCCGAGGTCCACGTCGGTACTGCTCCGGACATCAGCCATTTGAGCGATCTTCACCCTGATCTCGTGGTGATCAACTCAGTTGCCCAGTACTTCCCTTCACCAGAGTACTTAGCCCAAGTAGTAGACACCTTGGTCCATCTCCCCGGTGTGAAGCGCTTGTTCTTTGGTGACATGCGAACGAACGCTACCAACAAGCACTTCCTCGCTGCCAGGGCTGTCAAGACGCTGGGTGAGAATGCTTCCAAGGGCGCTGTTAGGCAGAAGATGGCGGAGTTAGGGGAGCGTGAGGAAGAGTTACTTGTTGAACCAGCGTTCTTCACGACACTGCAAGATCGCTTCCCTGATATGGTCCACCATGTTGAGATTCTGCCAAAGAACATGCATGCTACGAATGAACTTAGCGCGTATCGGTATGCGGCTGTTGTGCATATACGCGGTCACGACTCGGTTCCTGTGCATACGATTGAGAAGGGCGCTTGGGTCGACTTTGGCGCATCACGAATGAATCGCACTTCTCTCTTGCAGTTTCTGCGACGCTCCAAGGGCTCATCAACGGTGGCCATCAGCAACATTCCCTTCGGCAAGACCGTCTTTGGGCGACAGATCGTTGAGTCCCTCGAGGCAGAGGATGAGTCTAAGCTGGATGGTGCTGCATGGATCTCAGCTGTTCGCTCTGATGCTGAGAACCGTGCATCTCTTTCTGTTCCTGACCTTCACCAACTAGCTGAAGACTCTGGATTTGTCTTGGAGGTCAGCGCAGCGCGTCAGTGGTCACAAAGCGGTGCCCTCGACGCCGTCTTCCACCGTCTCCCACCATGTTCGGACACCCATCGCACGCTGATCAAGTTTCCGACCGACAACCATCTCCGAAGCTCAGCCACCCTTGCCAATCGTCCGCTCCAGGGATTAAAGCGTCGTCGTGCCGCGCTGCAAGTCCGCGAGCGCCTGCAGTCTCTGCTTCCATCATACATGGTCCCCTCCAGTATAGTGGTGCTGGATCAGATGCCTCTCAACCCCAACGGCAAAGTCGATAGGAAAGAGCTTGCGCGCCAGGCTCGGATCATACCCAAGCAGCAGACTGCACTGCCTGCACAAGCGGTGCCTATCAGCGACATCGAGGCCATACTCTGTGATGAGGCAACTGCGACGTTTGGAATGAAGGTTGACATCTCTGATGACTTCTTCAAACTCGGTGGCCATTCCCTCTTGGCTACAAAGCTCATCTCGCGAGTTGAACAGCGCTTCAACGTTCGTGTCACTGTCAAAGACGTCTTTGACAATCCTGTCTTTGCGCATCTCGCTGTCGTCATTCGTGAAGGCCTTGCTTCACGATCCACGTTGACCAATGGTCAAGACAAGCAAGGCTGGTCTGCCCGTGTCGCTCCTCGGACTGAGACTGAGATTATCTTGTGTGATGAGGCTTCCAAGCTTCTTGGTATTGAAGTTGGTATCACGGATAACTTCTTTGACCTTGGCGGACACTCGATGATGGCGACAAAGCTTGCCATGAGACTTGGTCGTCGGTTAGATACTACTATAGTGGTCAAGGATATTTTTGACTACCCGGTTCTGTTCCAGCTTTCCAAGAAGCTTGAGTCTGCTGCTTCGGGGGCGGGTGATGACGAGATTCAGGTCGATGAGTACAACCCATTCGAGCTTCTCTCACTGGAGGATCCACAAGACTTCATTCAGCGAGAGATTTGCTCCCAGCTCGGCGTTGCATCCAAGTCCATCCAGGATACCTATCGGTCCACACAGATGCAAAAGTCCTTCCTCTTCAGTCCCGGGACTGGTTCCCCACGACCTCTCACGCCTTTCTACATTGACTTCCCAGTCGATTCAGACCCAGCTACCCTCGTCAATGCTTGTCATTCACTAGTTCAGCACATCGACATGTTCAGAACTGTCTTTGTGCTAGCTTCAGGCCAGCTCTTTCAAGTGGTTCTGAAGCAACTCGACTTGCCAATCGAGACGATTGTCACTAACCAGAACGTCAACACTGCCACCAACGATTTCCTAGATGAGCATGCGAAGGACCCCATTCGTCTTGGAGAGTCGTTGATTCGCATCGCTATTCTCAAGCAGTCATCTTCAGTACGAGTACTACTGCGTCTATCACACGCTTTGTATGATGGCTTGAGTTTAGAGCCCATCGTGCGTAACCTGCACATTCTCTTCAACGGTATGTCGCTTCTTCCACCGACGCAGTTCAGGCGGTACATGGAGTATACTGCCAACAGTCAAGAGAAGGGTTTTGAGTTTTGGCGTGACGTGATTGGCGATTCTCCCATGACTGTTTTGAGCGATACGAGTAACGCGGCTTGTCATCGGGAGTTGTCACCTTCGAAGGCCTTACATTTGTCAAAGGTCGTAGACGTTCCCAGCCAGGCCATCCGCAGCAGCATCGCTACGCAGGCGACGGTGTTCAACTCTGCTTGTGCTTTGGTGCTCTCGAAAGAGTCTGGGTCCAGCGATGTTGTCTTTGGTCGCATTGTCTCAGGTCGTCAAGGATTACCGGTCAATTACCAGGACATCATCGGCCCTTGTACAAACGCCGTTCCCGTTCGCGCACACATAGGCACAGACGAGAATCATCACCAGATGCTTCGCGACATGCAAGATCAATACTTGCGAAGCTTGCCATTCGAGACCCTCGGCTTCGAAAAGATCAAGCGCAACTGCACAGACTGGCCAGGCTCTACCACAAATTTCGCATGCTGTGTTACATACCATAACTTTGAGTATCATCCCGAGAGTGAAGTGGAACAGCAGCGTGTTGAGATGGGAGTCTTGTCGAAGCATGTTGAGCTCAGGAAGGATGAGCCGCTCTATGACTTGGCGATAGCGGGAGAGGTTGAGCCTGATGGGATGAGTTTGAAGGTTACGATTATTGCGAGAGCGAATTTGTTCGAGGAACAGAGGGTGCAGTATTTCTTGGAGGAGGTTTGCAACACATTTCAGACGTTGAACTTTTCTTTGTAAAGTGTCTCAATGAAGAGAGAGAGAAAGATGTAATCGCGCATATTATAGCTTAGGCTCTTTACTGTAAAACTAGTTAAGATATTATTACCAATCTATATAAAAGCATCTATACTAATAGTAACATGCGAGACGTGATGTGAACCATCAGCTATAGGATCTATTAACTTAAAGTAACAATCTTATAAAGTCAATTCAGGCAGTATACCAGCTACCCAACACAATTGCCTGAGATAGGCTTTATAGCCTATCTGATGATGATCACCTCCGATGCATAAAGGTCACGGAGTAGCGAAAGATTAACTATAATAACACAATGCCAATAGTAACATACAAGCTGGCGATCAACACCTATATATTCTTATCACATGTTTCTAAAGTCCTCCCCTTCTTCTGATATCTCCGACCTCTGTCGGAGCAAACGCCACTCAGCCCGTCTAATCTTCAATCTCCAACTTCTTCTGTGCCAACCTCAAGAGCCAGTTCTTCTCACCGACCTTACTCTCGTACATCGAGAGCGTCTCGGTAACCGAATCCTGCAACCCAAGAGCTGTCTTCTTAGCGTACTCCATTCCCCCAGCGGCGATCATGTCCTTCAGGGCAAGTTTGCGAACCTCGGGACATAGTCCATTGCCGCACTTGCGCTGCTGGAGTATGCTCAGAAGGCGTCCCTGTTCAGGCGACTTGGTGGTGAGGGCGTGGATAAGTGGAAGCGATATCTTGCCTTCGCCAATGTCCTCGGCAAAACCCTTCTTTTCCGTGTACTGTACGTACGGTTAACAAATGAGACTATGTCTATCGGATTGCGTTTGAACATACCTCGTTACAACAAAGGTTTTGGTAATCATCGCGTGCTTGGAAGAAACGACCGACAAGCTTCATCAAGAGGCTGACATCGAGATCACGGTGTGCGGTCGCTTCGGAGCGCATCAGCTCCGCCAGAAGAGTGAAGAGACTGCCGGTTTCTAAGTCTCAGGTGTCAGTAAGCAAGAACCTAATCAACAAGAGACATTCTGCACGTACTGCCATCCACCATTGTAAAGTACTCTTCCTCCGTGGGCACAGAAGTATGGTAGGTCCAGTACAGATCCATGCCTTGGCCAATGTGCCCTTCGATGAGCAGATCCAAAAGCATGCGAGATGCCCGAGACGAGAGAGATTCCGCGGCCTTCAAGGCCTTGAGCATGATTAGGCTGGCTGAATTGATGGTCTGGTTGACTCCGAAGACAACGTGAGTAGCTGGATATCCTCGTCTTAGGGGGGAATTGTCTTCGATGTCGTCGAACCTTGTGGGTATGTTAGAGATCGTTCTTGGTTCAGTATAGCGTTATGATACTTACATGAGGGAGGCGCTGTGCAAATGATTGACAATGTCGCGAATGATTGCGAGGGGTTTCTCAGGAACTTGATACCAGACTTCTAATCCGTCTATGATTGCGTTCCGGAAACCTTTGGAGGGCATCATTTCCAAGTACTTCTGGGGTTGAAGAACCATCTAGTTATCTTTAGACTTGTTATCGTTGGGTGTTGTCCGTCTAGTCCACTTACATCCTCATATTGGCGAATTGACCACGTATGGCCAAGCTGGGATTTCTGTGGTTCGTTGTTGGGGACACGCGGTCGGTCGTCGCTAGTCTTCCGTTCATAGCTCTCCAGTGTGACTTCCTGAGCGGAAAGGTCGAGATACTTACGATCGTGAAGAATTACATCAATGTTATCAGCCGTGTCTTTGGCGTTGACCGAGATGGGTCTACCAAGACTCTCGGTGTCACTCTCCTTGTCAGCACAATGTTTCCACAAAGCCGGGTATACATCCGGGGCGCCAGCTCGATATCGTGCCGTCGTCATGCTCCAAGCAAAGTTGCCCGCCGTCACGAGGTCGAGTAGTTCCAGCCACTGTCGTGTCTTCTCGGTAGCAGTACCTTTGGCAAGGAACTCGTCCTTCAAGCTGCAGTACTTATCCTCGCGTAATATAATCTCCTTGCGGAGCATCTTCTTGCCCTCTTCCTTCTCGATCGAGTGCCACTTCATGAACAGGAAGATGGAGTTGGCTATCACGCCGGTGGCTCCGTTGGATTGGTAGTTGCTCCACTCTTTCTCCCAGGAGAAGTAGTCGTTGACAAGGACCCAGCTGTCATAGGCAGCTGAGGTGATGTCCGCTGTTTTCTTCTCTTCTTCAGGTGTGAGTTTGAAGTCCATAGAAAAGCAGAGGAGGCTCATGGTCCAGCTAGGATAGACGTGTTAGTAATGGGATTAGTGTAACCTGGGTTTTCGTACGTACGGGCATCCAGCGTCGATAACACGGAACTTGAGATAGTCCTCCAGAACGGTAAACTTCATGTCTCTAATCTGAACGAAAACCTCTGACATCTCTTTCCAGAGACGCAGTGTTTCCTTTGCCTGTTCTTTGTCAACCTCCATGAGTTCCATGACCATCTTAGCCTGTAGTTGGCGTCGCTGGACGTGATCCTTTGTCTTGGGACCACGGCTTGTGTCGCCTTCCAAGGTTAGGCCCTCCATGAGCTGTTTGTTGGCGTTTTGAAGCTTGATAATCGTTAGACAGTATTTCTCAGTGGAAAGCCCGTAGGCGGGAGCGTTACATAAGACTCATCCTTTTTCTCGGAATATTCGATAACTGCAAGGCCTGATTAATATACAAGGGTCAGGAGGAGAAGGCATGTAAATATTCCTACCATCGTCGTGTATGTAGGCGTATTCAACCATGTACGTTGTAAGGGCAAGTCTGTCGCTCAAAGCCTCACACGCACACAGGGCAGTGAAATTGCCTACCACGGGATTGATACAGCCTACAGCATAGCTATGGACATCTTTGTTGCGGTCGGCGCCTGCCCGCGCGTCATTGCTCGATTTGAGGAAGTCAACCTGACACTGCCAGGAACCAGCATCTGAAAGACGTGCATCTCGGTGGATGCGTGGGGCGAAGCGGCAAAAGTACTCTTCCCCTTCGTACGTATGTCGGGGCAAAGGGATAGAGTTGCGGATAAAGGACTGTTGGCCCATGGTTGGTCTGTTGCAAGGAAAGGTTGGATAGATAGTTGTGTGATGTGATGCAGTAAGAAAGATTCTCAGGTAACGAGAGCTTCTTTTATATATTCACAATTTCGCATCTATTAGAAAGACCGTGCTAAGGAGGCAAAGGCAATGTTCCAGTCTTGCGGAGGTGAGTCCGATGCCGCCGATGAGTATTAATGCACTGAGCCTGTTGTATCAAGGCTCCTTATCGGAGTGGTCCACTTCGCACTGCGCCATGCTGCAGGGCTTTTATCCCAGGAGATTTAACTCAGTAGCTGTATAATCATCTATATCAGTGTCTCAGAAGATCTTCTACCAGCCTCTCGATTGATACTTAAAGCTTATAACGCCTCAACAAGACATATCAAGCCTGCCAGCCTCTCTATCTCAGGTATTTAGTATTTTAAATATATTAGCTTTATATATATTTATTAAGGTATTACAGCATTTAACTATTATAACTTTACGAAATAGAGTAATTTAATCTCAGTATCCTCTTTAACCTTAGACCAGAACTTAAGCTATTTAAGTTTAGTAACTTAACACTTAAAGCATAATTCTTTTACTACTTACCTACCGTATAATAATATATCTATCTCTTGTAATAGACAATCTTGACTCCCTTGCCTTATTTGTTACTAAAGGTACTAAAATGATAGACCTTGCAGATAAGTCCTAATTGTCTTAGAACTTACATTTTGTAAATTAACAGGGCCAAGACCGACCGATCTATAGGCTCTACTCAGGCAGGTGTTAAGGTTTGAAAACTTTTATTAAAGCCCCAACAGGGTCCAGGACCTAATCGGCGATCTGCAGCCGGGACCCCATCGGCGATCTGCCCTTGATAGTATGGAGTGGCTTATTGTCTAAGACAGCAGTTCGGGTCGTGAAAATCCCGAGTAGATCTAGTCTAGGTAGGGGGGGCTTATGCTACTTCAATTGGTTAAATCGTCCAGTTAGTATATAGTTGACTCAACTCAGCTGCACTATTGTAGACGATCTTACCGTCTAGAATCAGATCATATCCTGTCAGAGCGGCTGCAAAGTTATTCATATATTGACAACATAATGTCATTCTCTTTTGCCCTTGCATGTAAGTGGGGAGAGTCCAAGTCGGTCCAGAATAGATTCAGACTCTGAACCTTTCTTAAAGAGGCATCAGTAGGGGGTGTTATAGAGACAGATGCTTGTAGTACTGAAGACTAGCGATGTTGCTTCTTATGCGATTTCCTTCATTCTACTGATAGTTAGTGGCTTAAACCCGCCTACCATTACTCCGTCTTGCTAGCCATTAATTATCACTCTAGTCACTCTGTATACTCTTCCCTATCATGCATGTACTTGTTACTTGCCAAAGTGATAAGTCATTCTCATCAGCTGCAGGGCTAATAAATTACAGCAAGGCTCAAAGCTAGTATTGCTCCCATCTTCAAGACCCCTCCAGTAGCCAACTTATCTGCCCCATTCTTCTTAGCGGTCTCAGTAGCTTTGCTGCTGTCCCCGGTCGCGGTGCCAGTGGCGCTCGATGAGTCGTCGCTTGCACCGGAACTACCATCGCTATCAGAGCTCCCCCTGCTACCAGAATTGTTCTTGCCGACACCGGCAGCAGTGATAGTATAGACAGTTCCATCGCCCCCGTTGGTGTACGAAAAGACCTTCCCACTGGCCGGTGCCGTGACGGAGCCTGGGTTGTTGCTCAAGGTGGCGGTACCAGTCTTGAGGGGATCATCGGGTTTGTAGTATGTGCTAACACCTTCCAAAGAGTATGAGAGCTGGGACGAACAATCGTACGTCTCCATGTATGACCCGCAGGATTTGTAGTCAACATTTAGTTCGGACTCGAGGGTGGTTATTTGTTTCAGGCCGATGAGGTCGGGGTCCGTATTGGGGCAGATCTCGACGATACTATTGTTCATTAGTGTCAATGAATTAATGATTCGTGAAGTTTAGCATACCTTGACAGAGCTCCACTGATCTCACAACAGTTGCAGCCCTCGACCTGTTGCAAATTGTTTCCCGCATCGCCTGAATCGGCATTGTTCGAACACGTGCCCGTCTGTTGAATGGCATCCTGGATGTTGAGATAGACTTGTCCAACGTTACAAGAGCAAGCGCCTTGCGCATTCTTGGGGGCGGGAAAGTAGGGAACCGGTTGCTTGGCAGTAGCGCAGTTCATGAAATACGAGACCATGTACTCCTGGTACTCGCATTCCCAGACCCTGTTCCAGCAGAAAGCCGCGTAGCAGTTGAAGTTGTCGACGTAGTCCTGGCAGCCGCATGCGAGGAGTTCTACCTGGCTGTTGTCGTGGCGAGCTTGAGCGATGCAGCTGCTCGTCTTCTTGTTCGTAGAAGCCTGGCACTTTTCGAACCCTGATGCGTCGGCACAGCCTGAGCTTGTGAGTGTGACATCAGCTGCAGCGGCTAAAGCAGCCAAGCTGACAAGAAAAAGGCCATATGCGTTCATGGTACTCCGTAATTGTTTACTAAAACAAAGCTACAGTACAAAGGGTGCCAAGATGTTGCTTGTTTGATCGAGCTTCTAGCGTCCGTTATGTACTTTTGCAGGTGCCTTTCAGCTGTATGCAGGAGACCGTTGGCACATCCCGAGATATCCGTATTCGGCCTTACGAGAGAGGGCATTTGCTGAAATGGATAGAGAATAAAGCTTTCATTTATCCTAGACTTGACCAGATTCGGAATACGAGCCTGTCATGTCGCCCTGTCTATATTACAGGCCCGCAGCGAGCGTGCCGAGATGCCGGGCTGAGATATTTATCTCAGCTCTCATATCCCTTTTATCACGAAACATGCTGGTTGCTACACTACTTGGGTGACTGATTTAATGAATCTTTTAGCATTTACGTTGTCTTAATGAGCAACTAAGTAATATAGAGCCGTGAGAGCCAAGCAGTTATTTACCAAATGGGACCACTGTATTGAGGATTCTTATGTACAGTTCTTCCAAGTAGAATGGACGGCGAGTATTCCGCGTCTTCGATCTTACTGACGTTAAATTCCGCTGATGAGCGGAAAGCGTCCGCTTATCTTATCTGCCTCCAAAAATAGCTGATCTGTTTTTTACTTTTAGACTGGTATTTTTCTCTTTGTTGTCATTACGTTTCTTGTATTTAATTAAGAGATCTAAGTCTGAGAAGCTTTTAATATAATAAAGATAAACTTGCTTCATTATATAAGGGTTTATACACTTAGTATTTAGAAGAAGGGAAAAACAAGAAGGACTTACGACTAAGCAGAATAGCATAAGCTGTATCTAGAAATATACACCTCTTTAGGGTAAGTCGACCTTACAGATTGCTGTAGAAATATGCGATAAGGAAGTGGGCTAGCTGGTGCGGATCCCCGATAACACGTCAGGCATCCAATCACTGGCTTCATGCAACGGTTAACTTTGCCCGATCAAGCATGTACAGGAAGCGTTATCCTGGTAGCACCTCTTCTCCGGAATACCGGAATGCGGGGTAGCGCGTTTGGGCTCTCAATTAAGACAGAACTTCTGCCGGGATGTAAATATCATCATCACTCTGTAAATGCAGCGCGCTCCAGCTGTGACCATGTCCGACGAGTCACAAAGACGCCGTGCTAAGAAGGTGAAAACACGGAGTTAGTACATCTCAGAGATGTGAAAGACTTCACTAACAGGCGCGTCTAGCTGGGTGTTCTAATTGCAAGCGACGCGTAAGTCGCGGCCTAGTCGAAACGAGAAGTCCGTTATAATACTAACTTTTGAGAAAAGAAAGTGAAGTGCGATGAACAGTTGCCGGGATGTAAGAGGTGCGCGAAAATTGGTGTCGAATGTCCCGGCTATCATAAGCCTGTGAAATGGTCAGTCAAGTATGAGAGACACATGCTTAATTCATCACGGACTGCGGGAGACTCCTTTCATTGGTTTGAAGCAGGTGCCAAAAATCCATCAAACTCGATGCAGCTGAAATCAGGCCATGGAAGCGGCGAGACTCAGAACGACAACGACTCTGAAGTACAAGCACCTCGTCCTTCCACGCAAGGTTCTAGTTCGAGTTTCTCTACTGCCAGGGAGCACGTGGAGGACATGTTCGAAATGAAACCCACCTCGGCGTCGAATTCAGATCAACTCTCGACATTGTGCGACGATGTCCAAGTGGATGAGGAATATCCTCTTGCGGTCGATGCCTTACATGATGAATCTTTTTGCCTGACATCCTATACACCAACTCCACAGACATCACTCATCCTGGATCACTACTTTACAACAGTTTGCCATTTCAACTCATCCTTTGACTCGGTCAATAACCCGTTCCGATCAGAAGTTGCCAGAATGATGGCCGACTCACCCCTACTCCTTGGTTGTGTGTTGAGCATGTCAGCAGCTCATTTGTACCAGGGCGACAAAAGCAGCAGCTGTATCCCACTGGAGTTCCAGACTGAAGCAATGTCACAACTTTCACACACATTGTCTGAGCTTCCTATGGGGGAGGAATGCGAAGTGGATGACAACTGGCCTACGGCCTTGGTATATCAGGAGAAGGTCCTAAATGTTTCGGATGACTTGCTCTTGAGCATTATATTCTTGGGAATGACTGCGGTCAGTATGTTTGCTCGTTTCATCTGATCACAACTGACATCTCAACTGCTTAGGCTTGGCATGATGTCTCTGCAACTGGTCTTCCACACCTCCATGGGTCACGACAACTATTCAAGTCATGGATCACATTAAACAAGCTGGCAGACATTGAAAAAAGGAGACAAATGACAAGAGCACAAACATTCGTGGTTTCATCTATGGTATATTGGGAAGCTATGAGCTCAGCGCTCTTCGACCAGCAATACGAAGGCTTATCACATCTCACCATGTTTTGTGATCCCTATCCCCCAGCACTTATCCAGCCTTGTCCATGGACTGGCGTTGCAACACCCATTTTTGTGTTTCTTGCAAAGACACTGACCCTGGTGCGGAATAACCAGGCTTTGAAGAGCTTGCGGACTTTTGAGTCTGGAGAGAGCCATCGAAAGGCCCTGTACGCTGAGTTACTTGTCAAGGCAACTAGTCTTGAACGTGAGATTGTGGGTTATCGGCTGCCCTTTGTTGGTCTCATTGACAACATTGGCGATCCATGCACAACGCCTGATCACTTGCTGGATATTTCTCGTTGTTATCGTCTGGCTGCCCTACTCGAGCTCTATTCTGCATTCCCGGAGATAATAAGGAGAGAGGAAAGGCTAGACGGTGCTTTTGACCTGGATCATGATGATGATAAGACATACCTAGTCACGGCACTGGCTTATAGCATCTTGGAAATCTTGGAAAAGATTCCAGATGACTCGGGGACAATATCGATACAGCTCCTGTCACTACTGATCTCTGGTAGTGTCCTGGGACCCGTCTCACTAAGGAGAGAAAATGAAGGGCCAAAGAGATTGGAAATACTTCGGTTGCGAACATTTGTTCGACAGCGGATTCACAAGATGTATGCGGCTGTCCGTCTGGGCCCAATTGAAAATGCCATGCTTGTAATGGAGGAGGTTTGGGCGCGTATGGACATATTGCCGGCAATTCAGAACGCGAACTCAGCGATATCGAGCTTTCACTGGATAAATGTTATGTCGGAGAAGAGGCTGGAAACAATGTTTGGATGACCAGGCTAAACTTGGGAGATTACCACTGGTAACAGAAGAAGGTTTTACTATTTTATGAAAAGTGGTTATATTGGCCTATGATTATCTACGGATGCACTCGGCTAATTGGTACTTTAGTATTGCATCTTCTGTCAAGTAAATGCCATGTTGTTCTGTATTGCATGCAGAGTCTGGGGTCTACGCCATCAGAAGCGTTATTTCCGTCGCCCACATGTTTCAGTCTAGTACTAAAATGGATGCAAAGTGCGAGGTTGCTCAGCCTCGGAACGTCGGAATGACCACTTTGGCCATCTTATCAGTAACCTCGTACATTTTGTCCCAATCAGGAAATGAGACCATGAGACCTCCAGTGCATTTAAGATGGCCATGTTTCTATCAATGACCCTGAACATATCCTCACGAATTCCTCTTGTCAACAGCATCGCATCTAGTCATTATGCCAACTACAAAAGAAGGTTATCTCTGGACCCGCAACGGCCTCACAACCGGCCTTGAAACAGACTCTGTTGTCAAGAGTACAACCGAATCAGCACTCCTTGACAAGTATGATGTTGTTGTAATCGGAACAGGCTTTGCTGGACTTATCGCTGCTCGAAATATCGGGTTGACCACCGGTACGGTTCTTCTTGTCGAAGGCCGCGATCGCATTGGCGGAAGAACATGGACAGCTAAAGCTTTGGGCGAGGAGTTTGAGATGGGAGGAACGTGGGTTCATTGGTAAGTCCTTTATTTGAAGGCTGATATATAGCTCTGATGCAGTGAATCTAGGGGCCAACCACATGTTTATTCAGAGATTCACCGCTACAATCTTCAAGGCAACCTCAAGACCTCAGCCGGAACAGCCGACGCCAAATACACAGGTTATACTGCAAGCTTTGCTAGCCCAAGCAAGCTTGATACCAAAGAGGCAAACCAAGTAGTCCAGAAAGTAGCTGACGCTTTCTTCGCCATTGACGGCTTGACCAGTTACGACTTAATGCCATATCCCCACGATCCATTGCGCGAACCTGCGCTGTGGAAGAAATATGAGCATCTCTCTGCCAAAGATCGGCTCGATCAGCTGGACATTCCCCAGGTCGAGAAGGACATGTTTGATGCCATGATTAGCTCTTTTGGCTCTGTGCCAGGTTCTCAATGTGGCTTTGTCGAAGTGCTGCGATGGTATGCACTTGGTGGCCGTTCAATGGCTGGCGTCTTCGAGCGTGCTGGGCTCTGTAAGCTTGGAAACGGCGGTATGACATCGTTAGCACTGGCGATACTATCTGAGTATAGGGGACATTTACTGTTCAATACTGTGGTTGAGAAAATCGACCAGAAAAGCGACAGGGTTACGTTGACTACAAAGAACGGTCGACGCATCGAAGCCAAATACGTGATCTCGACTATCCCGTTGTGAGTACTGCCCAACTTCATTGTAGCTACACCTAGAAGCTGACAATTATTCAGGAACTGCTTGTCGGATATCTCATTCAATCCACCCCTCTCGCCACTCCGCCAAGAAGCTGTCAAGGCAGGCCATATCAACCAAGGTACCAAGATTCACTTCAAGTTAAGACAGACCGAGCCCGGCTGGTTCGCTATGGCAAGCGGCTACGGGAAGTCCCCGTGGTGTTTTGCATTCTCTGACCACAATGGCAACACCAACAAGAACAATGGTACATATTGCATTGGCTTTGGCTATGGCGGGCATCTTGCAGACCCACGAGCTAGCAAAGACATCATCGCAAGCTTTAAGCAACACATTAAACCTGATGTCGATGTTGAAATGTATCTCACCCATGACTGGATGAATGATGATCTTGCAAAAGGGACATGGAGCTGCTGGGGACCTGGCCCGGCTATGAGTCGCTGGCTCAAGGACCTTCAGGCGCCTCATGGAAGAGTCTTCTTTGCCAGTGCGGATTGGGCTGATGGATGGAGAGGGTTTGTTGATGGAGCTATTGAGAGTGGTGTTACGGCAAGTGTTGGTGTTATGAGATTGTTATACTGGGAAAGTTACTTATTTAAACTTTAACAATAAATAGTATAACTAGATTTAAAAATCTAGCTCTTTAGATACTTTCTTTGTATCTTGTTTTATATTTTTCGCTTTATCCTTCGCTTGCTTCTTTGCTTCTTCTTCGTGACCCCTTACCCTTGCCTCTTCCATTTTCTCTCGTTCTCTTATAGCTCCCCACTTTGCCTCATCTTCCCTCTCTAATTTATATTCAAGCTCCTTTCTCTCCCGTTCATGATCCTCCCATGCCGGTTTACCTTTAGCTCCTAGTGCCCCCCTCACTTTCTCTGACCTGGAGGCTGTCTCTATTGCTGCTGACTCTAAACACTGCGGTTTAGGGCCTTCATCTGGACGCAACTTTGGTGGATATCCAGGAGGTGGACAGTACCTAAAATGTTGATCTTGCCTACCGTAGCAGTCCCAGTATCTATCACCCATTGATCTGCATGCACTGCCATATCTACACGTAACCCCACCACCCTCATTCTGTTGATTGGGGGCAGCTATAATATTTTGCTTACCCCAATTCTTACAGGTGTTGATAAACCCGCGACTGGGCTCTCGAGTAGTAACTATATTATTTATTAGCACTTTGCTTATATAGTATATATAAATCTGTGACTTACATGCGGTGTAGGCAACCCTGTACCAAACGCAGACAGTTTGACCTGGCTCGGCATCGCAAGTATATGAATTCCCTTCAGTCCAGCCACTCGTAATCGTGAAACCAAATGTGTGTGTCACGGTAGAGGTAAACACTTCTGAAAACTGAAAATTGGCACCCAGGGCCAGAAGCGACGTGAAACCGAAGGTAGTGGATTGGGACTTATCACTGCCAACACAACACTTATTGTTACTGCCACAATGCATAACGTCCTGTAATTAGTTAATATCAAGGGTGAGGACAGAGAATAAGGCTTTAAGAGGCAAGCGTACTGAGATCTGCTGGTATAAATACCTCTGATGAGGCCATCCTTAATGCAAATGTTAGCTATGTCTAATTAATTAAATTATTATACTCACCAGCTCCCTCAAGGTCTTGTGGCCTTATCTTATTTTTCTTTTTACAGCGGCGGCCTATTTTTGGCATCGCGCCGGGTATCTTGTCTTTTCCCTTTGGGTAAAAAGATCGTTTCTCCTTCATTGGGTAATAGTCTGACTCAAACTCCCCAATCACCGGGGGGAAAGGACCAAAGCAATGAGTGGGTACTTTCATCTCTTCATGAATGATGTCCGTATAATCCCAATATAACTTTGTGCAGTAAACAGAAATGCGGTTGTCAAAAGAGTCAACATCCGTCTTGCATGAAGGGCCTCCTGAAAACACGGGGTTGGGATGAATCGCGTAGGAAGCTTTCCCAACTGTGAAGTTCCCGCTTGTAATGGGTATGATGAAAGAGCTCGTCTCGTTGTAGTTCCCATATGGTGGTAACGCGCCGTCATTATTGACTGTGACTTGAGAAAAGTCAATGGGCACTCTGGTGTTGATTCTCCTACCACATCTCCCCGTAAGAATGCCCCCATTTCTGCGATATATAACGAGAGAAGACATGTTTCTTCCTGCGTCTAGAGTGAAAGAAAGACTGACTCTTACCGCAGAAGCAATAGACAGAAGCAGAGAAAATGTAAAAAGGAACCACATCTTGAACTCTAAGCAAGGCAGGAATCTGCTCCTGTGAATGAGGTTACTTTGCGAACAAGGCTTCACTATCCAGATGCTTGATAGGACTTACCGATTGGAACAGATCCTGACGATGCTTCTTGGAGTAGATAAATGTATTGAGATAATGGTTGGAAAAGCGTTGTGAGCGTACTAATAGATCTCGAACTCACCAAGGGAAGGACCAGTCATTTATACAAGTTCCTTATCAGCATTTGTAGGAGAAACTTTAAGGGCGCTTTGTATTTACCCCTCAATTCGTTTCCGGGCCGCAACCATCACGTCGCTGTCAGCAAGCAACGCCAAGGGAAAAGCCGAAGTCAGTCACGATCTGTGGCATTACTATTCTTGTCATCATTTATCGGAAAGTATGATCTGGTCAAACTCGCATGTGACTCTCAATCTAGGTGCCTCTCTGTTGCATGTTTTCCTGTACTTTTGGTGTCGGTCAATCTTTGCGTTGTGCTTGGTCGTCAAGAGAACCAAGTGCTCAGGATAATTTTGCAGCAAGGACTTTAACATCTCGTTGCCATTATTGACGACCTCTGTCTGGTCATTCATACAGTAGAACGCGTTTCCGACGACAAAGAGATTGGCAAACATGGGATCAGCTGTAGACTGACGTTGATCAAGGATTGCAAACCATTTCACCTCCCCAATCTTGGGAGCTGAGTTGCCAGTATGATTAAATGTGAATGTATCAACTTGCATTACATGCGATGAGCTGATTTTCTGTTGAGGGCTTTTTCTGTTGAGTCGCGTTGACATGCGATGAATGTTTCATCAAGGTCGACCTCTCTTGATTCCATTGCAACTCATAGAAAATAATAGGTTGTTGTTGCTGTTGTTGTTGTTTTTGTTTATTGTTGGTGTTTGGGTTCAAGCCACAGCTCAACTTGACATTTTCCCGAATCGTCCCGAGCGGCTGAGTTGTTTGTCCGCAAATTCACTTTTACAACGCCCAATGGTCAACGCCACCGTTTTCTGTTTGTGGCGGATACTCTTGGTGAGAAAAGCCGAACACAGACATGAGACAAGCAAAGCTTGACACCTCCAGTGCCTCGATGTACTCGGCATTATTGTTGGCGCCGAGCAGTTGGCCCGATTAGGATGCACAATACATACCAAAACCGCCAAGCTTCCGACATGGCTCGTCTTAGATGCCCTCGTGTTCAGGATTCATCATTCTGAAGCTTCCGCCCGCTTTCTCGGTAGCGACATATGCCCGAACAGGTGCCGAAGTGAGCTTGCATGCTGAGAGATGGATTGAATTATGACTTGTTTCATGATGTAGGAGGCGGGGCATGGACAAAGTGATTGGTATGCCGTACACCCAACAGACTGATCAAAGCTTGCATAGAGGTGGAGAAAATACCGATGACAATGGGATGCTGTTTTTGGCGTGAATTGACCTTTTCGGCTTTGGAAAAATGGAACACCTGTCGTATTTGCTCCGTGAGAGCCTCGCAAACACGAGTTTTTGTATTGAAGCTTTCGGTCGAATACCGCTCTGCACTATTTGCCCCGAAAGCTTGTGGGTGAGATTGAATGGCACCTCGGTAAAGACAGCACGCAGTGGAAACTCGGCATCATGATAATCCCCCATTCTGGCGGCTCGTTGTTCCTTGCTCGTGGTGACAAGAACGTCTCCCAAACGCTGGTATTGATGTTCAAACCACACTCCATTGTGCTGAGTACGCCGAAGGATGCAAGGGTATGTGCAGACGCAATGAAAGTTGTCCAGTCAGGACCCATGAAGTCGATGATCGATTCCACGACGCTGTTGTAGCGTGTTGCGTTCTCGATATCAACCTCCTCACCCAGAAAACATGCGTCCAATGCTTGTCTTCAGTACGACTGTTGTGATATTCGACGGTGAGTGTCTCAAACTCTTCACAGAGATTAGAGTCTCCGAGATAGTCGATCACAAGACGGCGATAAATCAATGCGAGGAGTGCAGTCTCATGGCAGCGTTCACTACCGACTCTTGCATCCAAAGAGGTCCAACCGTCCTTGACAGCACCATCAATTATCCATTCACCTACGACGAGAAGATTGATGGCGTATTCAAGCCCGCGCCTGTTCAAAGCTTCCCAGTCGTCAATATCGCAGAAATGGGGACGCTTGGTCACTTTAGGTGCGCGGCTCATTGAGGACGACGGACTGGCCTTGGGCAGGGAGCTGGATGGTATTCTTTCGTGTAGGTGACGTGTTTAAAGCTGGTTGTTAGGAAACCGATTTCTGTACGACCTTGCAATGCCTGGGCTATCCCAAGCCGCGTTAGAGAGATGGCCGGTAACTGGCAGAGAACATTCTGCGTGGGCTTGAATAGGTTCATCAAAGACTGGTCTTTTGTGAATCGCATCCATCCATATGCGCCTGCGAGTGATGTGTTATTGAAAAGGAGCAGCGTGCTGTGAATTGTATGATATGATTCGAGGCTGGTTTTTTTGAACCAGCATCTACTTTTCCTCTCACAAGATATCGAGCCTCAGTCACTTGCAACTTGTCTTTATCCTCCATCATAAACATGCCGATCGGAAAACCTCAGTCGACAAGATAAGATTGACAGTTCCTGGTAATTAATCCTTGCTCGTACCGTGTTACTGTTCTTGATGAAGGATGTCGCTTACAGCCAGCTCCGTCACTGATTCGCTCTCCAATGTGGAGGGTACTCATTGCATAACAAGTCAAAGTGGAAACCACGCTACAATGAGATATAAGACAAGTATACTCGCTTGGGATCCAACCAATAGGACAGTTTGCGCCGATTGGTGCCGTCAAATCTCCTTCTCAGCGCCCGATTGGCGGGGACCTCAGTAAATTCCGACCTGGCTCTAGACCATTCAATAGTTTTCAGCGCCAAAGCACCTAACATCAATAGTTTCTTCAAAACCCCTGACTAGATACGGCACAACGGCTGGCCGGTCAGCGCTAAAAAGTGCTCGTAAAATGAAGTACGATGTACGGAGTAGATTGCCATATTTATCTCTTGAGTCCCACGTTTGCGATTTTGGTGGTTGCTGCTTTGACTTTCTGCATCCATAGACTATTGCAGCCATGATCGCCAAGAGTCTTGTTTTCGCTGTCCTAGCGGCTTATGCTGCTGCTGGGCCTTGTAAGCCGGGTGGAGTGTCCTCCAACACGCTCTCCGCCAGTGAATCGACCAGCGAGCCTACTACTTCTGATCAGGTCACGACTACTACAGAGGCGGCTACCACTACGACGAGCGCATCCGTACCCGCTGGCGAGGCCATCATCTTCCAGGTCAACCCTCGACGTCGTCTATCGAAGCGAGATACAACGTTCGTGGGCAGCAACAGCCCGACCGAATGCACCTTTGCTTCGGTCTTTCGTCTCGACAAGGGAAAGCTCTTGGAGGATGGAGTGCCTATTTACTATTCTGGCCGTGGCTTTCAGGAACTTGCTGCTCAGGGCGAACCACCAGCTGATTCAGTGACGACGACATTCTCAATCACCAGTGGTCGTCTTTCATGGACGGATTCGTCGTTCGGCGAGGCTGGGTTCTGTCAGACTGAGTCTGATGGACAGGTGTACATCACCTTTGGATCAGAACCTGTTGGCTGTGAAACTGTGACTCTCACGGCGTACAAGGGTATGCAGAACACGGAGCCTCTGCGTTTTATCTTGCTAACATGGTGATGCAGAGGAACAATGTCAGAATGGACAGATCGTCGGAGTCGAAACGTCCAGTGCTGAGACAACCACTACAGCAGAGACGACTGCCTCGTCCAATACTGTTCAACCCACCACTTCTTCCGATGCCTGTTTTGTCGGCATTGGTGGCTTGAATGGCGAGCCTCCACGAGAGAGCCGTCTGGCTGACTGTTCGAGACTGAACACAGTCACTGTCAGCCCGTACCCTGAGTAAGACTTTCGTTCATGTATTCTCCGATCAACCACTGATATTTGCAGAGTTTCAACCGTATTTAAGCGCGAAGTTGCGTTCCGCATTCCGACAGCCTTCCCGACCTGGCGACCTGCGATGAATACTCTTGCGGCACGCGTAGAGGGAGAGCCTACAGCCACTACCATCCAGCCAACCGAGGTTCCTGTCTATGCTACCTACTGCGACTCTCCCGGGGAATACTACGCGGCTTGCTCGGAGGCTGGGATCACTGCGTTCACGACTACCCTTCCTACGACGACTACTTCGACTTCGACCACTATTAGTGATTGTCCAGCGAAGCGACTTGTGAGGAGAGCTGGTGAGCACATTGGGTATGAGTTTGAGGATAACTGGGACGCCCACATCATGCCGGGATATAAGCTGTTTTAGACCGTGTCTTTTATAATCTAGATGCCAATACAAGGTACATATTTCTTGTTTGTATATTTCTAACGATGGCTGCGAATAAGCCGAGCAATTCATGATTGCTGAGCACAGCTTCTACACTTGGCTGTACCCCTAGCTTTTATGACTGATAAGGCTGAGCCCGTTTGGCGGTGGCGAAGCAATTAGCTCACGCCCATTTTCCAGGGTGCCAGGGGATGATGACAGTGAAGCTCCAGTGTCACTCGCTGGCAAAGGCCATTAGCGCCTCCACTAAGATTCAGCTCCGTGACACGAACACCAGATCTGGTAACATTATTCATGCGTCACTCTTTGCTGGTGGCATCGGCCTTTGACCCAAATTGAGGGCCTGGATTATTTATTCTGACTCATACCCCTTCTTCTGTCGCCAGCGACGCTTGGTCAATTATTTTTCGCTCATTCTGGTAATGCTTGCACGATCAACACATCAAGCTGCAGGGCGAATCATAATTGCTACACGCGCGAGATCTCAATTCGCAATTCTCATCCCACCAAAGACTGACTGTTCATTGGCACGTCGACATTTCATCACCATGAACCGCGAACAATTGACCACCCTGGACGAAAGGGTTTTTGCAGAAAAAGTGCCGACGATGCTCTGGGCAGATCGAGAGACGCTTTTCGAGGATGGAAGTGAGGATATCGACATTATCAGGTGCCGCGCATCAGAGCCCGCGACCGTTGAAACCGTCTCGACTGTTCTTACTTCGGCTATCGAGGATGAAGATTATGATACATTGAGGGTGCATCAGAAAGCATTGTACTCTGTCCTTTTCAAGCTCTCCCTCGCAAAGCTCCGGCCTTATCGACCAGCTTTGGCTGCACTCGCCGCATTTGACATTTCAGGCTTCTCTCATCGCTCATCGCATTATGCCCAGACGTCTATCCTCATTCAAAACGCCGGTCTTCTTGAGCGCTTCGCCGCAGATTCCAAAGCGGTCTGGGTCAGCAAGGATAAATTCGACATGGTCAGCGATCGCACGCTTACAGAGCGTGTTCACACTGCTGAAGAAATGAGGCCGTACATGCCAGAGCTGTTTGACTGGCTTGTTGACGCGAATAACCCGCCTTTCAGGCCGTGTCGAGACCAGCTTGCTCGGTTTCCCGAGACGGCTGCTATTGTTGCAGCGGAATTTCTGGCCAAGGCAAATGAAGAGAAGGATACGGAATATCAGCACTTCCTGATTGACTTTGTATATGACTGTGTGCCTGTTGGGAAGAGCTGGATGCCGATGCGAGAACATGTTCAAGCGCTGGTGAAGGAGTTGGAGGGGAGTTCGGATGAAGATGATGAGGAGCTGGTAGGCGAAGCTAACGAATGGCTGGCGAGGTTGGAGCAGTGGAAAGCTTTGAGGAAAGAACAGGACTAGTTCTAATGTTAGGTTTCACTAGAAATGACATATTTTATCCAAGTATCCAATGATCACTCAAAACCCCCCTGGAGGAAAGCTTTTTGACTCGGTGAGATTACTCATGCCTCCTTGAAAGATGTTCAAGGCACCAACGCTCCAGCACTGATAACTCAATGCAAAGAATAACTCCGCCAGTTATAATGATATATTTATTCAGTATGTGTCTACGATCCAGTATCCGAAATATCATTTTAAACCTCCATCTCGGATAGAGACTACCCTGGATCCGAAGAGAATTTCGGAAATGTCAAACTGCATGATCAACCAACATCCGAAACTGGAGACCCGCACTTGCATACGAGGCTCTGATTGACCATCGCCCAGATTATTCTCCTTCCGACAGCCTTGCTCCTTTTCCCCGGACGTAGATCGGGTGGGACTGACGACTTCACTCGATGACTGCTCCACCGTTGAGAACGGATAAGCTTATCAGCAAGTGGCTAACGATGATCCTCGATGCTATTTGCTGTTCACAGCTGATCCCCATCTTTACCCCGCAAGCCAGAGTCAAGTTGGGCTAAGGTCTTCCTGGGAATCTGCCGTCAATTTGAGATGGTAATTCCGGTACAAGCCTCGACCTATCAAGGCCGACAAAGTGTTACATAATGTGGTTTCTGTACATATGGCCTGACCATTCACCTCAGTGCCATTCGTAACTGTTCCGATCTCATGTGTCAAGGCACATAAGCACCCGTCTTCCGATTCGGGTCTTACCAACTTGTCGGTTCGCCTTTGCATCACTTGACCATCTTTAAATCATCAATGAGTATAAGATCCTGCGAGTGCATCTTGGCAGATTGGCGGTATCACTACCGCGCTATCAGACACTCTGCTACTTCTGGTAAATACGAAATCTGCACGAAAATGGCTGTTGGTGCAAAGATGGACCATGTCGATGTTCTCATCGTTGGAGCCGGACCAGCCGGTCTCATGATGGCAACATGGCTCGCCAAATGCGGCATCAAAACACGTATCGTTGACAAGAGAGGAACAAAGGTGAGCTCACTCGTCTCTTCTTATACGCTCAACTGACACATTTGTAGGTCTTCAATGGTCAAGCAGACGGTCTTCAATGCCGAACACTTGAGATCTTCGACTCCTTCGGCTTTGCGCACCGAGCTTGGATTGAATCTAATCACATGCTCGAAATATCGCTGTGGAACCCTGACGAGAAGGGTGTTCTTCGTCGAAGCTCAAGGATTGCCGACACCATTCCTGGCATCAGTCGCTTTCAACAGGTTGTTCTTCACCAAGGTCGCATTGAGAGATTCTTCCTAGACGCTATCAACGACTTTAGCCAGGGAAAAATCTCAGTCGAGCGGGGTGTCATGCCAACAAGCCTGGAGATTGATCCCAAGGTTGTTGAAGACCCAGATGCATATCCCATCACTGTCAACCTTCGACATCTCAGTGAGGAGGAAGCTCAGCCAAAGCAGACATCAACATCTGCCAATGGGACTACTGTTCAGGACGGTCTGTTCCGCAGCAACCTTTCACCAGATGACACAGCCGATATGCTCAAAGCTGCTGAACTAAATGATAAGGGTGACACTGTCGAGGTAGTAAAGGCAAAGTACATGCTTGGTGCCGACGGCGCTCAGTCATGGGTCCGAAAGGAGCTCGGCTTCAAGCTTGAGGGTGAATCAACAGACTACATCTGGGGTGTTCTTGATATTGTGCCCATCACAGATTTCCCAGATATCCGACAACGCTGTGCGATTCACTCAGCGAGTTCGGGTAGTGTCATGGTGATTCCGAGAGAGAACAAGTTGGTTAGACTGTATATCCAGCTTACGACAACGGCGAAGATTGGAGAGCAGGATTCAAGAGCTGACCGGTCATGGATCACCCCTGACGTTATTCTTGAGTCTGCTCAGAAGATTCTGGCCCCTTACAAACTGACGTATCGAAAGTTGGATTGGTGGACGGCTTATCAGATCGGACAACGTGTCGGATCTTACTTCTCGGCGCACGACCGGGTCTTCCTCGCTGGTGATGCTGTTCACACTCACAGGTATGCTCCCCCATCTCAAACGTGATGCAAATACCTGACAACTTCCAACAGCCCCAAGGCTGGTCAGGGTATGAATGTCAGCATGCAAGATTGTGAGTCTCTCACCTCACAACAATTTTCTTGACCGAGCTAACAATCATAGCTTTCAATCTCGGTTGGAAAGTCGCCAACGTTGTCAAGGGCCTTGCTAGCCGATCGATACTCAAGACTTACGAGACTGAGAGAAAGGGCATTGCTAGAGCTCTTATTGACTTCGATCACAAGTTCTCTCGCCTCTTTTCTGGCCGCCCGGCAAAGGATATCATGGACGAAGAGGGCATCAGTATGGATGAGTTCC
The DNA here is from genome assembly GCA_013396035.1 of Fusarium pseudocircinatum. Taxonomy (NCBI): domain Eukaryota; kingdom Fungi; phylum Ascomycota; class Sordariomycetes; order Hypocreales; family Nectriaceae; genus Fusarium; species Fusarium pseudocircinatum. Next base: position 37,785 of record JAAOAS010000386.1, read on the forward strand.
GTGAAGCGTTCGAGAAGGGCAATCTGTTCGCCAGTGGAATTGGTGAGTTCATTCAATAGACTTCACGCTCATAGCTAACGGACTCCAGCTGTGGACTATGGTCAAAGCAATATCGTCGCCAAATCTACCTCTGATGACTCTGGCCTGAAGCACACCGCTGCCAAGAGGCAGGGTTTGGCCCCAGAGATCAAGCTTGGTATGCGTATGCCCAGCGTCAAAGTTCTGAACCAATCCGACGCTAGACCCTGGCATCTGCAAGAACTTCTCCGAAGCAATGGATCATGGAGACTTCTGGTCTTCCCCCAAGATATCGATCTCGACAGCCAGAACATACGAATGAAGTCACTGTGCGACAAGTTGTCAGCTGGCTCCTCATTCCCCAAGCGCTTCACACCAGCCTCATCTCGATACGATTCCGTCATTGAAGTGATCACGGTGCACGCCTCGAAACGTCAGGACCACGACATCTTCGACTTCCCAGAGGTTCTCCGACCGTATCACGAGGTTGACGGCTAGGATTACAACAAGATCTTTGTGGATGATGGGTCTTATCATGAGGGACATGGAAAGCTATATGAGACGTTTGGTATCAAGCCTGACCAGGGATGTGTAGTCATTTTGCGACCTGATCAGTATGTGTCATATGTGGGAGAGCTTGATGATTATGATTCGCTTGATTGCTTCTTTTCTGAGTTTATGATAGGGCAGGAGGTTCTATGAAGTCTGTTTTATTGATGAGATATGGTACTACCAGTGAAGGACTACTGCGATGTCCCCGTAAAAAGGGCATGTGCTCAAACATCTCAAGTATAACAGTCTCGGCATCCCAACAGTCAATGTGACCAAGCCAAGAATCCACCTAGTCAACTCACAACGATGGCAACCCCATAAAAACTAATTCCACGACTGAATGACTTGCTTCCACAGTCCATGAGTCCCACGAGGTCACTGAGTGAACATGCACCCCAACCTCCCTCAAGATCCCCGCTCTCTAACCCCAAGACCATATACGGCTGTTTAATCCAAGGCGCCGAAATCAATGAATCTCCCAAACTTATCCATCCAATGGTTTTGGTCGACTGGGTCATTGATGACTCGAAACATCAGGACTGCGAATCTTTCGTTATCGATACCCTTCACGGTTTCTAGCACCTCGAAGTTGGGCCGCATCTTATTGAAGAAAACGGTCGGCTTTCTGTGGATTGGCTCAAAGTCAGGGCACTGGGTTGATCCGAGGCTGAGGCACTCCTCGAAGGTATTGACCTCAGCAGAAAGGACTTCCAAGACCACAGTTCCTGTGGCAGGGTCGCTTCCCTCTTTCCAATGCTCGCAACCATCCCCGGCGGTGCATTGTCCAGCATTCTCATGCTTTAGGTAAGAGGTTACGTAGCGGGGAAAAGCCCACTCAGTACCTTGTCTGGCCCAGAGAAGGAACCCTTTTAACCAGGCCCACCCTGGAGGTTTATTGTAAAGCCATGCGTCTTCTTCAAATCTGGGATCGGGAGTCGAGAGGTAGGATCGCATATCTCCTCTTCCGTAGATCAGAGACAATTTTGAAGGTTCCAGGGTGCTCACGGCGTTGCTGTTGGAATGTGTGTCATCGCAAAGTCCCTTGGAGGCATCCTGGGCCTCATTTGGGTTGGATATCTGGAGTGAGAGATATGATACCACACGTCGAAGTTCGGCCACTTCTTCCTCGAGTGACCTGACACGAGACTGAGTGTCATCTGCGATGGTCATGTTGAGGACTTGCTGTGTTTACTTGTGAGTCGTCGGTATCGTGATGCTGGTGTCGGTTAAGACTTTGTTGATGGTAAAGATCGAGATTCTGTTGCGGTCTGTGTTTGAAGAGTTGTCTAAAGTCGGGATATGATTACTGATCGGGTGCTGCCGAAGTATACTGTCGCACGGCCAAGGAGCCCAGTGAAAGTGGCAGGCTTTGCTTCGCAGTGGCAAACTTCATTTGCTGTCGGAGCCTGGCAAATTAGCGAAGAGAATATTTATTCTGGCATTGTGCTCGATCCTATTGGATATGTCCTGTTCAGTAGAAGGTACCAGTGTCATTGAATGATAGAGACCAAGGCACAAAAGTGACGAGAGTGGCGTGGATTTCAGTCAAGACTAAGGCATCGACCGTTCCACAGTGGCTGGTTGTTTAATAGTGAAAGTCATCAGAGGAATCAACACACAGAAACTCAGTACCGGCGGAGGTTGTTGAGCAGGTAGTGGTGGAGGTATAGATGAACATGGGACATATCGATGTCCGCAATCACGCTTCATGAGAACATGTAGTGCTGAACTGACGAACAAAGTCAAACAAAGCGGTTTGCGATCGAAGCTCTGCCACTATGAGCACAATATAGTGCAGGAGTTCAAGGACCAATTCCAAGTTGACTACCGTGAAGCTTCAGGGCAGGTTATGGCTTGTGTCGTTTGCAGCCTGGTAGCATCAAATTTTGAGCAAGAATTGCAGCGCGCGCACGAAGAGGTCCTTGGCGTGGACAAGAGAAAGAGAAAGTCCTTCGATGACTTGGAGTCCCTGAAGTACTTGGACTTTCTAAACGGGGGTCCCCTCCAGACCTATAGACAGTGACGTGCTAACAGGGTAATTGGAGTGTCAGTTAAGACAGAGCTGATTTCTCTGTTTCATACCATGTGGGTAAACTAGGAAGGTTAAGTGTTACCGCGTGAGATGCTCCTCGGTCTTATTGGCAATAGTAATTAAGAAGATTTGTTATTATGGTACGATGATTAGTTCCTGTGAATTATTGTTCCCATCACTGTGTGCAACATCACTGTTTGCAGGCTGTAGTTCATAACAGCGGTGATCTGCTCCTTTGCTCTGTAGATAGAATGGACCTTCTGATCTAGTTGGATCGGAAGCTGAAGGCTGTGTACCCTTGTGTTGCCCAAGCTCTCTCAAGATCCCATAAAAGAAAGGCGTGTTAGCCACAATGCAACTGCAGAGAATCTCTACAGTTGCCCACTAATTGATGTCAGACTCCTTATTAGTACGGGTGAGCCTCAGCCTGGAACACTTACTGTGGACCGAGCCTTTTGAGACATGGCATCGCCGAGGATAAGGGGTACTCGCACAATTGTAATCGTGATGACTAAAATGCCGATACTGAACAAGATTCCGAGTTGGATCTTACTGGCGATTGTCAGCGTAGTGTCCATCAAGAGCCGCGAGGTTGATTTACGTTCTCGTGTTTAATCTTGCCATTGAGAGGGTCGGGAAAGGTAGTATGAGTAGTGCAATGTCTGTGCTGATATTGCCAGCGGCCAGAGCGAAGAAGTAAACCATGCCTTTCTGACACACAGGTTCTGTAGTGCGTCAGTCTCATTGGTAGAATCAGGGTTACTATCGCAAATCGACAAGAAATAGAGACGTACGATCTTCCTTAGGAGCGAGCTTCCACATCCTAGGACGGTTAACAATGAACGGCCACAAAGACACGGGACACATACAAAGATATCGGGCGACATTCGGCTAATATCGATACGATAATAACAAGAATAGAGATAAGTAAGAGACACCATAGCAGCCTGACTGCCATCTTGCCCCAACTTGTCACCTCAACGAAACGAGCGTAAAAGGAAAGCAAGGCAGCTTTCAAGGTCCAAAGACTATAGGTCTTAGTATGTAAACAGACGTCCAGGCAAGGAGTCCTACACCAGAGGGTAGCTCAATCGAGTGCCGATTAGTAGTGAAAGCCCGACAATCCGATCATGTTCAAGATTATCGACAGTTGTGTTCTGAGCTGCTGCCTCCTCCTTGGTTACAGGCAGGCGTGAGCTAGAGGGGTTCAAGATGAATGAAAGCGAGACGCAGACGGTGCGCGAAGTGAGAGGCAGCAGAGCAAGGGCCATGTAAATGTCGTCGGCGTGCCAGATTCGATGGGAGCCCCCATTGCGCTTGTATCGATGGTAGATGCGGTAGGCGCATCGTGACAGGATAAGAACGGAGCATATGCATGCAATTGCAATGTCCTTTTCGACTGTTGAGGATAAAGCCATGTTTAGTTGACGATCTGATCCACTCTGGATGGAGCGGAGGTAAATTTCGGGGAGCACTGGCTGAGAGAACTTAGTTCTTTTTAAAACGTTATCGAAGCTGCGTCAAGGATATAGAACCACACACACATGCTGACGGGCGTTCAATAGTGCTGACGATAACTCAGGGGAAGCTTTCATCATGGTGTGGGGGACAGGGATTATCGTCACAGCTGCGAATGAAATTAGGGCGGAGGATCAGTGTCAGGCCACATAAGGTTTACACTATGTATGTAACGCGTTACCCCAGATTCTACCCCAGCTTCCAGTAGTGAGGATTGAGCTAGTGGGCTCAAGTCCATTTTGTCGAGACTCATTCCGGGTGGGCATTATTGGCTGATTAAGTTCTAGAAGCAAGCCACCGCCTGGACCAAGAGACTAAAAGCTTGTGATGAAACGCGATGAGGTTGAGTTCGCTTATTCTCATTTAAAGATAGAGCTTATCCTTAGATCCCCGTGTGACTGAAGCGCCATGTTTATGAAAGTATGAAAACTTGCCAGTTGTGGAAGAGCGCGCCTCGGGGATGCCAAATCTAGGAGCTGTTGCGACTCGTAATTACATGCGTGAGCGGAAAATCTCCCTACCGGGCTGTCTAGCGCACTGGAGACAACAGCCAGTACAGACGAGTTTCCAGAAGTGGTCAAGGCTCTTGACCTCAATTCCATCTTGGCTGCTTCCATGATGTTGCGAATTTTGAGAAGTGTTATAACAGTCTTGACATTGATTAAAAGATATACGGGGTCCAGCCCAGCTCTCGTCAACATAATGTCCCAGACTTGTATCCTACTCATTCATGTCACAGATAAATTCTATTTAAATCTGCAGCCTGTTACTTGTTCGGCTTCGCGCCCAAGTCAACGTTTTGCTTGTCAATGATGCCTTGTCCTCGAGGTACCAGGCCTTGAGCTGGAGCGCGGCCGAACAACATGGCGGGAATGGAGGCGTGGGAGTCTCTGGCCTCTTGGGTAGTCTTGAGTGCTACAGCTACCAAGTGTTAGCATATCTTGGCGATGCGCTATCTAGAAGCCTTACCAGCCACTGATGCTGCGACTAATACAACTGGGAGGGCTTTGTGGATGCGCGCCATACGGGATGCAGCTGGGGCTGGTTGGGACGGGAAATCAAAGCGAGGGAGCGCTCCGCCGAATGAGTTGGTCGTCATGATGAAGGTTTGTTGTAAAATTGAAGTGTGAATGTATATGATAATTGTAGGACCGTGATATTAGCTGAGATGAGATGCTTGTCTTTGTCGATGAGTGTTCAGTGATAATGACGGTCTGAACAAGCTGAATTGGGCATTGTTTTATATCAATTCCCTCCATCCCTATCCTAAGTTGTCTCAATATCTTGCTATATCACCGGTGAGTTCCGTATAGTAGATTCATCAGGTCAGTCCACCGACCCCAGTCTCAGCGCTTGTCAGATTCGTACCACGCGGGGGCGCAAGTGGCGTGGATTGTGGAGTAAATGGGCTGCTTTCTTCATGCCTTGGGTGTCGAACATCTGCTGATTCAACTTGGCTTCTACAGCATTGCCAATAATTGCAAAGTGTATAGAGATTCAATTGAGATCGTGTCAGGTTTATGCTTGCTCGTGCCGTGCTGAGGCTTTGTTTCCATCTGCCGCATCTCGGGATGTTTCAACGCGTCAAAGCGCCCGAGATCTTGTCGCAAGGAGTCTCGTTGACGTCCATTGTCCTGCTACAAAATGCCGTTTGGCCTGTCTTGTTATGATTCTCTGTTGGTGTATATTTTGTAATGTCTTGGAGGATGAAGATGCCCAAGAATTGGGGTTGTTGGGTGCCGCGAGAATATCCCGGAGTCATCAGATGATTCAGTTCCGATGTTTGGCGATGGTTCACCTTTAGTCAGCATTTGACCAAAGCACGACATTGGCACTAACAGACAACGGGCGAAATCTCGCACATATATGTTAGTTCAGTGGTACAGTGACATACTCTATCCCCCACTGGAGAAATCTCGCGGTTCGTATCCCCAGAAATAGCTCTCCGCAAGTGATGAGGCACTTTAATGAGATTACAACTGGCATCAACCCTTGTAGGTCATCCATCACCTTTCGAGTCTTGGAGATTGAATCACAACCAATTGAAGTGGTACGATTACCAAACTGTTATGATCAATGCACGCGGGATGGCCGGCAGCCGGACGCAAGAACTCACCGAGTTTCTCAAGTCCTTGTCATGACATCCCCTCGTGCCATGTCTTGCAGGTACTATTTGCGGATCATAACACCAATGTCGCTATTCAAATGTTCTCAAACAATCCAGGGGCGCTCGATGCGACGCTGGCTTACACGGAATGTTTCACTCACCGACTCACCGAGGAGATCATCTGTGGAGCAATGGCACAGAACATTCGATTGTTGTTCCAAACTGAATGATGACTTGCATAGACATACATGGCAAGGCTATCATTATCATATCCCTCCGCATGTCTTATTCTCTTGTTTCTCTAATGACCCTGTCTAAGGAATTGCTCAATGTGGCATGATGCTGGTTTCTGGCAGCTAAACACCACCCAACTCCTACGCCCACCCTAGGTTTTCAAGCATTGAATTACTCTTGGGATAACTCCATCTTACACTGATTGGAAGGTTGAAGTAACAGAGAGTGTACCTGAAGTGTCAATTTGTTTATTAACACTCACATCAAGGGCCAAGCCTGAATCTGCACCGTGAAGGCCAAAAGATCATGTGCTTAGTTCTGAAAGACCTTGAGAGACTAACGCATTCTCTGTAACCAATATTCCTTAATATGGCATCAATTTATATACAACCTGTTGGGGTTGCTTACTTGACTACCTATCCGAGTGAGCGGCGGCGGGCCAGGAGCCAAGTTTCGCTTTCCAGAAATCTCACTTGGCCATGCTGTTACAGGAGGCATCACCCTTCGCTTGCCCCATATGATGGGACTGTTGAAAGCCAAGGAATTACTCCTAACTGGCCGTTTGGTGGATGTTGACGAAGTCCTCAAGCTCGGCCTCCTGACAGAGATCAGCGATGATCCTAAAGTGCGAGCATTGGAGCTTGCTAGGCAGCTCTCCGAGCTTCCAAGCGTCTCACTGGCATCCTCCAAAACAGCTCTAGAAACGACGCTTTTCCATAACATGAAATCCTGTTTGAAGGATGAGGTGGAGGTGGCCAGTCACTGTTTCGCCCAGAGTGATGCAGCGTTGGGTTATCCCAACTTTGCGGCTCGGAAGGCGACTACCGCACGACTAGGCCATGATACCAAAGACGTTGCAAAGGGCAATATTAGGGACCTTAGCACGGCGCTATCTAGCTCTGTTGCTAGTTACCCTAAAAGGCCATTCTTTCATTTTGGAGGTCGAGACGTCACTTTCTAACAGTTCGATACAGCAGCGGTGGCACTCGCTGGTGGACTGAGGAAGGTTGACATCGCCCCAGGCGACAGAGCTCTCGCCATGATGGAGAACAGTGTGGAAATGGCGTATTCATGGATGGCCGTTGATCGACTTGGGGGAATCTGGGTACCAATCAACCCTGAGCTCAAGTCAGTCACGCTCAAAGGTGTGATCACATCCGCACAGCCCAAGCTGGCCATCGTCGATGAAGCACTGCTGCCTGAACTCCACAGACTCACGTGGTTGATTATATTTTTGTCTGTATTAACAGTCCGGATGGGACCGGTCTACAGAGTTTCTCCAGCTTGATGGGATTGGCTCCATCAGTTACCGAGCCAGTAACCGTCACTCCCGCAACAATATTAGTATTGCCATATACCGGCGGCACCACTGGGAAGTCTAAGGCATGCGCTCTTTCACATGAGTACTTTCTTCTCTAGGCCAAGGCATTGATCGAAAGCTGTGGGCTGCGTAGTAGTGATGTACTTTACTGCCCATTCCCCTTGTTCCATCTGGACGCCACGGCATTGGCCATTATACCTGCCCTCTTGCTCGGCGCCGTTGCTGTATTATCGGTTCGATTCAGTGCCAGCAAGTTCTGGGACGAAATCCGAATCACAGAGGCCACGGTCTATAATTACATGGGAGCTACATTGGCAATTACATACAAGCAGCAACCCAATGAGAGGGACCGTGACCACAATGTTCGACCTGCTTGGGGTATACCTCTGCCGAGTTTCGTGCAAGAGTATTGATTGATACTTAAAGCTTATGACGTCTCAACGATCGCGCAAGAGTATGAGCACAGGTTTAGCCATTCGATAATGACTTTATACGGAAGTGTCGAGTCCAGTCTTCCTGGTTTCTAAGGGCTTGGGGTTCATTCTCCGCAAGGATCCTGTGGGCGTGTGCGTAAAGGATATTAAATACGCATAATCAACGAGGGGGGTGACGAGGTTCCAGCCAACACTCCCGGCCATCTCCTAATCCGTATCGACCATCCCAACGCTATACTGAAAGAGCACTTTGGCGATCCTGGATATACAGCTTCAGCATTCAGAAGTTTCTGGCTGCACACACATGATCTGGCCAAGGTGGATGAGTATGACAATAAGTACTTTGTCGGTCGAGACAAAGCTGTTGTGCGCCAACGCGGCGAAAATGTCAACACTAAAGAAGTGGAGGATGAGTTCTTTTGTCATCCAGACGTTGTCATTGCAGCAGCATGTATCAAGCTATATTGTGTCTAAGCAATGTAAAACCCATCGGGAGTCTGTTAGTCAATTAAAGCGGTCTGGTACACAGCTCCACACACAGAAACTCCGCACACAGTAAGACATAGTGTTCTATCCTCCGATTACTATTCAATCATTGCCTAACGGGATTGTGGATATGCTGTAGCCTACTACAGGGATCCTCAAACGACCCCATAGCATCAAGCAACAGGGTATATCTTGTCGGGCCGGCAATCACGGATGATGTGACGCCCGTCATCTCAAGTGAGTCAAGTCGATGTCACCTCATACACCCAACTTGATGTCAAGCTTATGCTCCGCCTTTTCACCTTCCAGAAACGCACTGAAAGATGCATCGCTTACTAGTTCCTGACTTATTTTGTTCCAAAACAACATTGTGAACCATGCTAGTTCTCCAAGCGTCATGTGAAGAGGTGCCAGCTACTCCGCGAAGCGGCAAACATTACTCCGTAAGAGCACCTAGTAAGGATAATGTTCCTTTGCAAAACCAAAAAGTTCACATCCTTTTGCGCGATAGCAGTGATAAAGAGGGATGGTGTCACGTCAACGTTGATGATATTCGTGTTGGCTGTGATGCTCTCGAGACGGGAAAGGCCTCACTCTCAACGTCTTCGGACAGGCGAACCAAACCCCTCAGAACCCCTCCGCTTGCTCCTCGTACGCTGCGGATGCTGTCAGACCCCAATACCACTACACCCCATACCAAGGATGGATCAACAACCTCGCAGGCCTAGCCGAGTTCCATGGGACCCATCACCTATTGAGTCAATACTACCCAGAGGCTCTATTGTGGGGTTCCATGCATTGGGCGCATGTCATGAGTACCCATGCGGTTCATTGGGAGCTCCAAGAGCGCTAGACTCACCATTTTCTTAGAGGTAGACACAGCCTTACAGGGTAAATTCGTGTATCTAGTTAAAACGACACTGGCTTTTTCTTCATTTTCCCCAGATCTTCTCCACGAAAGTACTGCCATCAGTCATATTGCTAAAGTTAAGCTTGCATTTCCGTTGACACTGGTCAACTAATTTCTCTGGCTTTTTGTTTTCGCGGTCCAGTTGGTTAGTGCCTGCCACTCGAATAGACGAACATACACAAATCTTTGCGACGCACCCATCACAACAATTAGGGTAGGATCAGCATGCAACCACGATGTGACAAGAGTGCCGCCCCTAATACTGAAGCTTCAACTAACCCCATAGGGAAGGTGTGATTTGACCCTGTTGTTGGTGCCTATACTTTATTGTTCTACTGACGGTGACTTCTATCCTGGAGCATTTCTAACGCAAGTGAGTGGAGATGAGACAGATCAAAAGAGAGCATTGACTAGCATGACGTAGTGTTATTCATTTACTACACTGCTAGTTGTGGTAATGACTGAATGGAAATAAACAAACTAGACTTGAGAAGGAAGGACGGCGCGACATGACACGCGACCCGCTCCACTGATGACTGCCCACTCCGAGCAGCCAAAGAATGAGACCCAAGTGAGCGATCAGAGAATGAAAAGAGAAATAGAAGATAAGAAGAAAAAAGAGGAAAGCATCACTCAAGTAACATAATCATTATCTGACTTCAAGAGTCAAGCAAGGGAGCGAACCTCTGCTGACTTCACCACCACACTTCCACCACTCGTAAAGAGAGCTACGCCATCCGAGCCTTCACTGGGAAAAATGAGGTCAGATATAACGACCTCACCCAGGCCTCCAAAAACTTCAACGGAGCACGTGTCTACCAATACACGCACATGAACAGTACCGTCAGAATCAGCCGATAGGCTAGCTGTGTGAATACCACCTGCATTCGGGTTGAAAGAGGTATTTCCACTCTGGTTGCGATCAACACTGAGAGCCGACTTGGACTGATCGTAGCTGATGAGAGTCTGCTGCGAGCCTCCCTTCCTGACTGCCAGAGATACAACAGACCGAGGGGAGGGAATAAAGGAGAGCTGAATGTCCAGAGCCGTTCCACGAGTGTCTGATAGGAGTGTGGAACCAGGCCCGAGTGTTTCGTTGGTCAACTTGACGAGTGAAGCACTGGCTAATTCGATCTCTTTAACGGGCTCCTGGACAAATCGCAGCTTGTTGCTGATATTCTGTAGCTCGAGGGTACGCGGGAACGACAGCATCCCCTTCCAAGTGTTGGTTGGTGGGTCACCTCCGTAGCTGTTCATGACCGAGGCAAGGATTTTGCGCCCATCAGAAGAAGGCACGTTCTCCCAACTGTAAGCGCCGTCCCAATCACGCCCGAAGTCGAGCCACATGTTGGTTGAATCAACGGCATCAGCGGAGAATGTGGTGCCGTCGAATGATCCAGTGACTGCAAAAACTCCGTTGCCGCCGGCTGGAGAACCCTCGGCTGGAGTGACCAACAGGACCCATTTGGTGTCGGAAGTGCCCTTGACAGTAAGTTCAAAGAAGTCGGGCACCTCCCAACCTTTGACATCACTTGGAAGCCCGGGTATGTCGCCCGCCTTCAGGTCTTTCTTCCATGTCCAGGCCTTTGCATCAGGGGATGTCCAAAATGACAGCTTGTTTTGTCCTCCATGGGAAAGTACCATGATCCAGGCTTGCGAGCCCTTGTGGAAGAACACTTTCGGGTCACGTATTTCCAACCCTCCCGTGGTATCATGCGGCTTCTCTTGCTCTTGCGAGATAATGGGATTCCCACTGTACTTGGTCCAGGTATCTCCTTGATCCAAGCTGTACGCAAGCCGCTGGTCTTGCACGCCGCCACTGGGAAAGTATCCAGTATAAAACGCCAGATAAGGTGGGTTACTAGAGGTTCCCAGTCCAGAAGTGTTGGCTTCATCCAAGAAGGAGGTGCCAGTGAAAGCCTGTATACCATTGGCGCTTGAGATGGCAACAGGGAGATGGGTCCAATCGACCAAGTTTGTACTGGTGGCGTGGCCCCAGCTCAAGTTGCCCCAAAAGTTACCATTGGGATTGTGCTGGAAAAATAGATGCCACTTGGATCCAATTTTGATCAGACCATTGGGCTCATTCATCCAGTTTTTGTCTGGGACGAAGTGATAGATAGGGCGGAAGTCATCAGCTTGAACAAAACAGGCCAGAACGAAAACAAAGGCCAGCTTGAAGAGCTTTGCACCAGGGGCTGGGGGAAAGACCCCGAGGCCATGCTTGTAAGCCATGACTTGGTGATAAGTAAGAATGAAGAAGACTGAAATGAGAATGAAATGTTGCTATCGTTCGAACATTGAGTACGGTCGCTTTTGAGGCTTATATACCAAGCCGGCACGCCATGAGTATTGGAGTATCTATACGTACTGAATGATAAACCACTTCTATTATCACTCAACCAAGTCCCGGTTGCCCGACTAATGTGAAGACCCTGGACACCAGCCCACCCCATTCCTCGTTCTACAGCTCGGATGGTGTCTCAAGCCTAACGACGCTGCATGTCCCGCGGGATTGCATACTGAAACAGGAAGGAAGATATGGTAAAGCGGGGATGCGGGGATGCGGGGATGTAGCGACATGTCTGAGCTGTATAACATGTTAGTTGAGTCGTAATTATCTAAAGTATTTTGTAGCCTTTAATGGCCAATCATGCTGCGAAACGTTCCACGCCGTCACCGCCCAATTCTCAGGGCTCTCCAAGTCGGGCCATCAGTGTCCCAACTACGGATAGGGCTTCGTCTTACTTCATACTCTCATATATAGATATCACAGTTTATGGTAGCTACCTAACTCAGCTGTTCGCTGAGCCTGTTTGGCAAACCTCTGCACAAGACGCTCTGGCTTACACAATATGAGCTGCATCGATAGCTGCCCTAGCCAGACATCGTCGGAGCCAATAAACTCTAGGTCATGCATTCAAAGAGTTCTCAACAGCGCTGGAACAAACCAATGCGAGTCTTGCTGGCCCAGCCACGACAATACTCAATGCCACTCTAGCTGCTGTGCTAACCTGGGGCCTTTCCGAATCAACCGTCTCCACTGGCAAAGGGAAGATCAATAACTGGACAGCTCATACTCTTGGAACTATTGCATTTTTGGGTTTACGAGGGTTTCAACAATTCGGAGACAACCTAGGTCGACGTACGTGTGTCCATGCTGCGTACAACATCCGTGTCAGCTACATTAACCGCGCTGTTGAGGTTCCTCAAGCTCTCATTCGACTGGAGGAAGACTTTTACGAGGCATTCAATTACCCCAGGGCTGTCCGAGATCACTGCTCAATCATGAACAAAACCTGCAGTATCAAGGACGAGTTGAAACACGGGCTGACTGCTGAACTCATCTGTCGAGCTATAGAAACCGACGATGAAGCAGACGTGTTCATCCAAGGGTTTAGCCCATCAGCAGATCCGGTAGAAGCAGGGTCATGCAGAACATCTGCACAGTCAGATCGTCGAAGCCTGGCCAATACCGTTATGCTCACAGCGCAATAGGCGCGCCACCTTTGGCAATGATGGCTTGGTGGTTGTTTAGGATGCGGATGCTACGATCTTAGCTGAACGAGATTATTTGAAGCGGTGGTTCAATGTACGACGGCCACCCCGAGGTCTTGCAGAGAATCCGTCAGGCCAGCAGTGGACTCTATAGTGAAACCTCTAGCGAGGATTATCAGCCACGTCTGGCTGTATCTGCTGCAAAGAAGATCTGCCGAATCTCCAGACATGCTCTTACTTTTGCACCCAAGCTCATAGTCGAAGAGTAAACAGTCCCTCGTTTTCCCCAAATGGCTCGGTGTATAGTATTACCTCTGGCGTTTCTTCGGAGCAGCCCTTGCTGCCCAACTGATATTTATCAAGAAGCCACGAACCTGCTTTTAAGGCTCGAAAATGACATAGAATTATCACAAGGTCAATTCGCAGCAACTGTTCACTATACATAAAGACTGGCAGGAGAATGGTATGTTCTTAATGGAGAGGTGTAATTACTGATCTGACTCTTTGTTTTCGCAGGCTTCCTCTTCACCATATGATCTAGGGTATTATATAAATAAAGGTTGAAGTAAAGATTTCACCAGTACAGTTCCTATAGAATGTATGATTGGGTTCTAAGTTGTTTATTCTGCTCTCAAACTAGACCACAAGACCTGCAAACAGTCGGCCGAGCTTAAACTCTGGTAGAGAACTCCATACAACGACTGAATGCTTTAATACCACTGTTGAGTGTACTACAATAGACACTTATATCCATGACTTTGCTTCATCCTGCTTTTTCTTTATGATCTTCTTCTTTAACTCTTCCAAAGACGCAATGGTCGTGATGGCCTTGTTGACTTTGCCAGGTTCCCGCTTTGCGAGATCTATGTCGGCGGGCTTCGTCTCGGTAATTGGTGCTGCTGCTGTAATGCCAACAAGCATAGCAAGTGCGATAAAGACATTTGTAGTTCTCATTATAATGAAAGTTGAGTTATAGTGATTCTCGTGATAGTATCTAGAAAGGGGGCAAGGTTAGTATCTTAAGAAGATAAAATTCTAAGAGAATAAAAAAAGCTCACAATTTCTAAATGCAATGTAGAGTTATATTTATTGTAACTTCTAGACAACGGAGAATTGTCCTCTCTTTTATTTACACTTTACCCCTGCAAAGGCCGGTATCATATCATTTTCGCTTGCATTTCTTATGCTGTTGGTCCGTAGTCAAAACACGTTATCTTGCACTAAGGCCAATAGTTCCAGGCCCTGAAAAATGGTGGGCAAGAATACTCTTTTAAACGTGGAACCTTTAAGACAGCGCTTACATGCTACGTATAGCCAGCCATTCAGATGGCTACGGTATCTAGATTTGTAACTTTCACTCTGACCATCTCTTGATCACCTCATGTCATGGCACTGACGAATTTCACAGGTTTCGAAATGATTGTACATACCAAGGAAACCGACCGCTGAAACTAAATGTATTGGCCAATCTTCCAGCCTAGTAGGACCGAGCGTTTGAACAACAAATCTTACTTGCCAAAGATGATCGGTGTGAGATAAAGGGTGTCCCAGTGTGATCAATACGCATCGCTTCATGACACCACGTTTCACTTTGCAGGACCGGAGGCCTGGTGTGATGACGCTTTGGGCCATGAAATTTCCATTTAGAGATAGGTTGGTACGCCACAGTCATTGAAAGTAAGCTTCACCGCTGGTAATTCGTCCACGTCAGAGGAAGTGTGCTAAGGGAGCTAAGAGATTACTACCAATAAGCATGGCACTGTGGCTAGCTCGCTTGAGGCCCCCAGACTAGCTCTGCAGAAGCACAAAACACAGACCTATAGACCCCTTCATACAAAACCGCATGTGTTTACTCTGACTTACTGTAAGACTCGGCGTCTAATAGACTAACTCATTGTGCTACATATCAAGCTTCTCCAGTGGGTATAATTGAATATTCCCCAAGTATAATCAATTCAGGCCACAATTCAGGCCACCGTTTAACCATTAAATATTATCGCTCATTTGTATAGCCTTGTTGATACTCAGATAAGAGTGCCTGCCTTCCAGCTCCAGGGTCTTGGTAAGCCACTGGATAAGCTCCGGCATCTGCGTCTCCTTTTGTGTCAACTGTGTAATGTCCTGGGCTTCTTACAGGCTGCATGGGGACAGGGGCTGGGTCAGCGACTGTTACAACCCTGCCATCCACAGCCAAAACACGTTTCTGGCCAATAGGTACCAGGCTCAGATTTGGGACTCGTGCGATATAGCCTGGTTTTACCTTGTTTGGCTCTGATGTTGTGTGTATCAAGTTTGCCAAGAGGGTTCCGGTCCAGTGTGCATCAGTCGCGACCATGAGACCCAGCCACATTACAACGGCCAGGAACAGAGCTAGACAGCTAAGCGCCAGCTGCAAACGAGACATGGCCACCATCAATTTGTCAACGCTTATCTGCACAAGTGATGGGTCGACGCTGACACTGTACCCTCTGGCAATCATCAACGACTCAATTGTTTCAGAGTTGTCCCATATCCAGGTCAAGACATCGTTGTCAAGGGACTCAGCACTGAGATTGGACCGAGAGGCGCCCAACCCTCGTATGATCATCATAGCAGCAGTGTCAACTTGGCCATAAAATCCTTGTTCTTCAACTGCAGGCTCTGACGCAGCGCAATCAGTCTTGGTCACCTTCCCACCAAACGCCTCATTCTGAAAGTTCGATCGTTCGCATTTCTCAAAAGGCTCGGGTGCCTTGTCGAGTGTTTCAGATCGAATGAGAGTCATGTTTGTGCTAGTGATGCTGACAAGGGAGTACTGGCTATTGTTGTTGTTCTGTGGCGTGTAAAAGCCCCACTCGCTTTGAAGAGCTGATTTGTTGTTGTTACTGACTGTATTTGCGCCGAAAAGATAACTGAGGTCATTCTTTTGTGCATTCATCATACCCTCGACAATGTTGCTGATAAGAGGATTCTGTTGTTCTGTCTCATTGGAGCTCCAGGTGCGTTGGACTAGGTCAGTGACTTCCCCTCTGGCAAATGCGTCACCAGGGCTTGTTATCATGGTAACCTTCAAAGTAGCTTGAGAGAAAGTATGTCGCCTCTTTCCCTTAGTGACAGTAAAGACTTGTGTCATCAAGGCTGAACCACCACCTTTTCCAACCGAAACCCAGATGTTGTCCAATCTCTCAGGAAGAATATATCTTGTATCGAGATCTGTAGCATCACTCCAATGCACTTCGGGCTGGCCTGTTACGCTCTCTACATACTCTATTGCAAACGCGTTGCCGAAAGTGCAATTCCAGACAGCAGAGCCTCCATCAAATCTCACACATTTCGTGTCAAAGGTGGCGTCGCCGATCTTCCCTACTGAAGGGTACATTGATAGAGTGTCAGGTGAAACTGAAAATCCATCACTGTCTAACCAGACACGGGCACCAACACCATCTTGTCGTGTTGGTGAGATGACCTCGGGAGCCCCGTGGCTATCACTAACTTTTCCGGTTAAAGTGTAGTTCAGACCAGGATTGAAAAGTTCAGAGCCAACGACTTGAGGGAGCTTTTCTGTGATACCCTCAAGTTGACTCCCGTTGAGAGCGAGTTGAATGATGTAGGGAGGATCATCATTTCTTTGGGAGTCGTAATCAACAACTGTGGCATTTGTCGCTTTGAATATGTAGCCTGGCGAGTCTAGTGCCCAGAGAAGAGTGCCATAGAGTGAAAAGACAATATTGAGTAGACTAAAAGCAAGAACAACTAGTCCCGCTCGCGATAAGCCACGAGATGAAATGTAGAGTGTTCGCTGGATATAATCCTCTGTGAACATAAGGTATGATGTGAACTGTCTTGATCGGGCCGCAACGAGCGAGAAAAGCTTGAAGATAAAGATGCCCATAAGTAATTCCGCACATTTGAAGATGACGGATTTGACCGCATTGTGATATAAAGGTATTGATGATTTGATAAACGACGAAGATGATTCGATCATATCGTGAGATACAGAGCATAACAATAGAATGAGCAAGAAATGAAAGAGACAAGAAAAGGCCACCCTTCTTGGCAAGCAGTTGGCGCCGACTTGATTGCCTTTTCTAAGATCGGGTGGCCAATATTCTTATACAGGCTTGTACTTGCAGGCGCGTATATCGATAAAATGGATTCTCAACCAGCGTTGATTGGTGAGTTTGCGAGGACCAGTCAATCACTACCTGCTTAGGTTAGCGTCAACTTTCTGCTTGAGGTTGAAAATCAAGGGTCTTACGAGAAAGAGGGGTAGACACACGGGGCAATTCCGTCCTATTCCGCTATTCAAAGTGCTCCACTACCCTAGATACCCTCAAACCTCGTAATAGAAAGATAATCTATCTGCTTTGATCTAACAGGCAGTTCCGCAGTATACTGCGCGTTAAATAGCGTATTATAGAACTTGAACACTTTCGCCTTTCTATGTCTGGACATTGCTAGTTCACGAGATTCCAGTCGTTCAACTTGCACATGTATGCTGTTCTGCGAGATTAGAAGGCGCCAGTAACATCAGCGGCTCATCTGCTATGTGTTATTTCCCCTCCTTCTAATACTCTAATCTTTTGACTTCCCTACATGACGCTGGATGACGCCTCTAAAGAGTTCTTTCTTTTCGAACCCAGGGTTCCCAATGTCAAGCCAATGTGAATTCTCTCTGATACACCTGTCACTGAAACACGTGAATGACGTTACATGGAACAAGACGATCTGCTTACAAAGCAAAATGCAACCATTCAGCATCAACTTTAAGCAAAATAACTCATAGATCCATTGAATTTCCTTGAACTCAGCAGAAGTGAATTGAAATACAGTGTAGGATGTTGGTATGTGGCTTATCATGCTGTTTCATCACTGAGAAGCAAGGAAGCTGCACGGGAGCTCGAAGATTCACCTACGAAAGCCACCATCATTAGCCTCTGGGTGAACGAGGCAATTTACCTAGCAGGCCAAAGTCGCATTCAGCAACCTACGCTAGCCGACGACGCGATATTTGATTCACATGACGCGTTATCCCTCATAGCTGCTGAGTCAGTGAGAGGATTCATGGATCTCGATTTCCGGCTGGCTGTTTCACTGTCTGTGTCTAGTGCAGCCTGGAACTGTATATTTGGTACAAATCCCTTTCATTGCAGTGACAACGCTGCCTCACTGACAAGAGAGATAGCATAAGAACAGATCGAGCCCCAGGGCCGCAACCCCATGCTTTGCCCCTATTAACAAAATCACAAGTTCGTATCATGACACAAACTGAACACGCCCAAGTGCAACTGCAAGCTGGTCAGGCAACTCAATCCGTATGGAAGAATTTGAACAAATGGCTTCCCCCTTTGTCGGGAGACAAGGAATGGTGGTGGAAGACTCTCGGCCCACAACTCCACACCCTCCTCGCAGAAGCGGACTATGACTTGAACGAGCAGTACGAAGCTCTATTGTTGTTATACCGATGGGTTATTCCAGGGATGGGACCCGGACCACGGTCTGGCATGGCACCCTGGAAGAGCTTCATGACCGATGACCACTCTCCCATTGAGTATAGCTGGAAATGGAACTCTGGAAGGAAGAAGCCTGAGATCAGATACGCCATTGAGCTTGTCAGTCCCTTAGCAGGAAGCAAGCAAGATTCATTCAATCAAATCCCGACCCGTCATTTAGTTTACAACCTCGCCAAAATCATACCTGAACTTGATCTAACCTGGTTTGAACATTTCTGGCATGAGTTGCTGGGTCCTGAGTCTCCCACAACATCCGCTTCTGGAATTTCGACAAAGGGATCAACAATATTTGCAGCCTTGGAAATGCTGCACGGTCACTTGTCGATCAAAGTATACTTTATACCAGTCGAGACACAAGATGTCAGCGCTTGGCATCAGATAAAACATGCGATTGAAACATCAGGATGTCAAAATCTCGAGGCTTTACATCATGTGGATGCATATCTCTCCAGCCATGACGATGGGAGACAACTCCGCCCGTTCATGCTAGCAATAGACCTTGTCGAGCCCGGTGCTTCACGGCTCAAGATATACGCAAGGTCCAACCAAACTTCGTTCCGCTTTGTCCGAGACGTTATGACTGTTGGTGGACTTCGCACAGGCTTGGATAAGTCTCTAGAGAAGTTTTCCGATTTGTGGAAACGTGCACTTGGCCTCAACCATGACGCGTCACCTGGAGATGAGCTACCTAAGGTGGATCATCTGACATCCGGGGCAGTATTTAACTTTGATGTTGCACCAAAATCTTCGATTCCCGACGTCAAGGCATATATACCAGTTAGACACTACGCTGATAACGACCTTCAAGCTGCATTGGGACTTATCGGGTATCTTGAAGAGCATGGGATTGGGTATGGGGTTTACTCGCGATCGTATCTTCGTGTATTGGATATGTTGGCACCGCCAGGTCAACTTGACCAAGCCACTGGAGTCCAGACCTACTTCGCTGTCGCGTGTCAAAGTGACAATCTGTCCCTCACGTCATACTTGAATCCTCAATTGTATGCAGCGTTTCGAGAATCCGAATGTTCATAGATCTCAGTAATTTCATTCCATAGCGGTTAGATGCTCAAGTCAGCAACAGGAACTAAGAAACAACCTCACATTTCCTCTGGCTTCCTAGCCCACACAGTTCTCAAGCGGATATATGGGTGGTTCCTTCTGTCTCTGATCTCTCGCCGAAACTTGGCGATATATACATGGACCTCCTCGGGAGTCCATCCTAGTGTGTTGGCAACGAACAACACAAGCCCTTCAGTGTCCTGAGTACTGAAAAGCTCACCAAACTGGCCGATTTGTTTAAGCTTGGGATCTTTGGGGAAAGGGTTTAATGGTAACTGAAGATTAGACTTGTCAGCGTATCCTTACCTATGCCGGAAGAATAGCTTACCTTTGAGTCCCATTGCTTGACATCTGTAAATCCTGCTTTCTCAATGCCGGGTCTCTGAAGATCGTCTCCCACGACAGTGAATGTATTTCCAATTGTTTTAGAGGCCTTGATAAAGATAGGTCCCCACTGTGCCAATGCCGAGTCGGGCTTCACACTATCGTCATCACTCTCGATGATAGCTGAGGCTTCAAAGGACTCGACCCAGCCGCCCGGCTTAAGAACCTTAAAGGCCTGCTTAAAGAGATAGTCCCAATTTGGAACGCATCCAACCAAATAGCGTAGGTGGACGTAATCGAAAGACTCTGAAGGAAAGGTCCAATCTTGGTTAAAGTCCTCGATCTCGCTATAGATAGATGAGACGATGGTATCATTTAGTGAACGAGGCGCAACTTACAACTTGACATTAGGTGGCACCCATGAAGGCTGAATGGGAGAAATGTCCGTCCCTATCACTTCGCAACCTGGATGCTTGTCCGCAAAATCACTTTCAGGTCAGCAAGGCTAGAGGCTCGAGATCTTCCAGTTACTGACATGGCCCATATGCCTGTGAGAGAGTTTCCAAATCAGCACGGTGACTCCAGATGGCATTGCTACAAGCATTCGCGTACCTGTTCCGCATCCAACGTCAAGTACCTTCTAATAGTAACGGATGGCTTTAGCCTAGAGCTTATTGTTCTGAAAGACTGAACGACTTACTTGAACTCTATCATCGAGGGGAGCAAAGTACAGCTCACCGTCTTGCGAAAGAGTAAACATGTGATGCCTGGACGTATCAGTTGACACAGCCCCGCAAAAGGATTTAGATCTTACGCAATGTCCATGGCTTCACTTTGCCGTTCATCGTTAGAGCCCCTGGCACAATATCAGCCTTGCCTCCGGTCACATAACGACTGACAATACCAATAGGCGGCATTCCCTCTCTCGCTGTGATAGGTCCTGCCATTGATAGTGCGGTAGTGGAGAATGCTTGAGGTGATGGAGGCTGTCGAGCTTCCGGAGTCTTCGCCAACACCGGGGTCATCTTCCTCCCCTTCAGCAAGATCGTCGACTTCTAGCAGGTGTGTAGCAGCTGCGACAGGTCCTTGGCTGTGGGGAGACCGTGGAGAACGCGGCGAACCGCTCTTGGGGCTCTTTTGAGACATTTGCAGCAGCGCAGTGTAGACAAAAGTTGAGCACGAGCAAAAGCGAAGAAGAAAGCTGCGCTCTGACCGAGATCAATGCGTCTTTTAATTGTGCGCAGAGCTACGGGGCTTACCTCAAGTTCATGATCTGATTCGATATACCCCAGGTGCAGTGTGACATGTGACGGATGTTACTTGCCTATAAATATGAGGACCATCATCAATCTCGGCCACTTAGAGGATGGTATTAAGCGACTCAATACCACTTACAAGTCCATCCGGAGTGGGACAAAACAAGGGGTTTGCCGTCTTGGCAACAATTATTGACAAAAGTCGCAGTCGAGCCAAGACTTTATAAATAGATGTGGAAAAAGAAGGGTATCTGTTCTGATTGGGACTAGTTCCTCTTACTACTACGTAACTACAGAGTAGATACTTAAGAGATTGTCTACCGGTATTTTTGCCGTGCCATGGTGCTCATTGTAACCCCGCATAATTTGAAGTAGACCCAACCCCGCATTTTTATTATCCCGTAACTCCCGCCCATTTCCAGACAAACAAGACATATACCCATGTGCCAAGCAGTTGACTCCAATCTTTACAATACTATCCCTCACCAATTTGTAGTCACTTATCACTCGCTGCTATGACCCTCTCTTGTAGTGACTGCGGTGCCACTTTTGCCAGGGACGAGCATCTTCGACGTCACCAACGACGGCACCTAGACATTCGTCCTTACAGTTGCCAAGATTGCAACAGTACCTTCACACGAAAGTGAGTCAAGGGGAAACATGTGTTAGCTCTCGGCTATAGTCGTGTTAACTAAAAGCCAGGGATACTCTGAATCAACATTTACTTACCCATGATCCAGCCAGGACGACTCGTAGGTCTCGGAGGGTGGCCTATGTAGCCAAGGCTTGTATTTCCTGCGCCCGATCCAAACAACGTTGCGACGGCCACTCGCCATGTGGAAGATGCTTTCTCAAAAACCTCGATTGCGTCTATCGCCCTTTGCAGCAGAAGGGACAGAACATAACCCGTGGTGCCAGCCCCCAGTCTCCTTCCTTCAGCGAGAAGGATGACCATGCACATAGCACTCCCCCCGTGGCCCAGAGCCATCCATGTTCTTTGTCACTTAACTCAGCACTAAGTGTTCATAGCAGCGTGTCTGAAGCGATCGAGTCTCCTTCACTATCGACAGACGTCGGCAACAATGTTGTAGAGATGCATTCAGGTACAGGGCAAGAAACCTTTCCTGATGGAGTCTCCGTCAACGCTACATTTGAAACTGAAGGATTGGACTTCCAAGGCTGGTCGCCGCTTGATACAGACTTTCCCTGGAACAGTTCCATGCACTCCATGCTTGACGACTCCTTATTCGAGCTACCTCATCCCATGGCATTCTTTTTCCAGAGTCCAATCGAACCACTCGACCAAGCAGATGTCCATACCGCATCGGCCCCCGTGGATAGTGAGCCCATGGTATATCAACTCGAGTGCGAAACCCCGACCCCTAGCTTTACTCAGCCTTTAGCTATCCCAGGTTCTCAAGCCCAAAGCAGCCAGACATCGCCCGAAACCACTTCGCATATCTCTGTCAGAGATGATGACGACCTTGAGCCATGGAGGGCAGAAGACTATGGGCATGTACCCTACATAGACGATGAAGCTTACCAAGTTATGGTGTCCACGTTTGAACAACTTAATACCGACAATGCATATTGTATCCCCTTCACGAACAAACATTTGCCATCTCTACAGCACATGCAGATCTATATGCAAGTTTACTTTGAAGAGTATCACCCTGTTTTCCCTCTACTCCATAAGGCAACATTCTCACCTACTAAAGACAACTGGCTATTGAGTCTTGCCGTTTCAGCAATCGGGTGCCTTTTTTCAAAAACCTTGCAGTCAAGAGAGGTGTACCCCATCATGCAGGAATTTCTACGCCGAGCTATTCGCATCCAGGTCAGTGCATCGTTTCTAATAACTGGATTCGGCTTTTTCAAATATAATCGATATTGACAAACCTTGCTTCACCAGCTGGAACGAAGTCAGACTTCATCACCCAGTATCTGTGTTGCTCAGGCTTCCGTCCTGAACCAGATTGGCATGATGTACGGCGGGGACTTGAGATTCGCAGAATACGCCCAGGAGACAATGGCGCAGCTTGCAACGCAATGCCGCAAGATAGCTTCATTCTCAAACAACATAGCGAAGTCATCAGTCGGTGAAAATGCGGTATCTCAAGACTGGCAAACATGGATCAGGGCAGAGTTAGAAATTCGTTTGTTTTATTGCGCTTGGGTAAGCGTCTTGCGTCTGCTCCTTTTAGCCTTCAGCAAGGCTGAAATGATAATAACTGACTCGGCCTAGCTGGTAGATAGCCAGCAAGTTGGCTTCTTCGCCTTTTCATCCACGATTCCAATAGACTTTCTTCAGTCTCCCATGCCAGTCAATGAGAATGTTTGGGGCATGTCTAGCGCCGAGGCGTGGAACAATAGTCTCAAAGAAGGTTTGGGCTGCAAGCATACTTGTTGAATGGTCTTGGGCTAACAGCAACTTCAGATTCATCTTCTCAACAATTACTCTCTCTCCGACAAGTGCTCCTGGGCCTTTACCGCCATCGTGAGGTCCCTGGCCGGCTTGATGCGTTTACCTCGCTTCTTCTAGTCATGGGTATTCTTAATGACCTGTCTTGGCTTCGTCATGCTCATTTGTATCTGGATATACTGCAGCGACATGTCGAGACTTTGCCACCAACAGCTCTTGCTCGAGCTGCCGTGACTAATATTCACATGGTTTCGCTCCTGATATACTTCCCGACTAGAGAGGTTATTGCCTTTGGACGCTGGCGAGTCACCAAAACCCAGCATTCAATGGTTGTTGATAAACTGAAGAGATGGATGTCCAATCCTCGCAGTGCACGAGAGACTTTGATACATGCATGTCGCATCTGGTCTCAGATTCGCTCAAGCCGTACCAATGCCCATCATGAGGCACCGGCATTCCTTTATAGCGCTATCTCGATCTGGGCTTTGGTCGAGCACAGTGAAGAATTTGATGTGGGAAATGCCGATGAATTCCCAATCCTACGGCTGGACGCTTCAAGTCGAGACGCCAAGTACTGGGTTACTGGAAACGAGAAGAAACGCCTGTATTTGAACGGGGTTGGTCTTTTGGGACATCAAGGTGCCTTGGCGCGACTAATAAATGAGACTGCGAGATTGCTAGAGGAAAGGATTGCCTGGCCTCAAGCTCGGAGAACAGGGCCATACCTGAAACAGGCTTATGCCGAATCACGGAGGGTTCAGTAATTTGTAATTTGTAATACTGGCTGGGAAGATGTATCGATGGCAGGCAACATAAAGTAGCGGTGAGATCCATATTCGATATATTCAAACAAACATGTTACCCAGCTAATGGCTCCATCCTTTCCCGGTTCTGCATAGCTGCCTCAAACTCCTTCTGTATAGTTTCAAGTCTTCCTGGGCTCCTGACAGTCAATACGACAGGCAATTCGAGTCCAGGGTTACCTGGCATATCGCCTGGAAAGCTTTGGGGGTCAAGAGGTAGCTTTGTTCCTGGCTTCAAACTGATGTCGAAAGCCCAAAGAATGCGCATAACACTAACAGCAAAACTTCTATCTGCGATATGGTAACCAGGACCTATAGTAGGGCAGATTCAGTAAGAGGTTGAGTTACATGGATTGTTATCGTTGACTTACAAATACGACGTCCAGCTCCGAAGACAAAGTGGTCTCTTTTAGAAACATCAGGGGATGCAGCACTCTCCTGGCTCTGATATTTAGTCAGTATGCTATTTAATACCTTGCAGCCCTTGCAATGTCTCACCGATCTTGTATCACCCTCAAAACGCTCAGGGATGAAGTTGTCGGGGTCTCTATAGCGTTTGGCGTCCCGATGGATTGCCCTAGTCTTGCGTCAGCATGGGAGCCCATCAAAACCAGTATGGGAGCTTACCAAGCATTCAAATGTATCCTCGCTCCCTTTGGTATGCGGTAATCCTTATAAATTATGTCTCGAGTCGTGGTATGGGGATGGCCCAGGGCGACAGGTGGGCGCCATCTCCATGATTCCTTCATAACCTGACGGATGTATGGCATACTCTCCAGATCTTCGAAAACCGGAACTCTGTCTCCAACAGCCGAATCTATTCACATTAATACTCTATAGCCATTTGTACGCGAGTGTGATTGAATCGCCTCAAGAGACTTACCAATTACTTTTCTCGCTCTGTTGCAGACATCTGGAAACGTTAACATGGCCTCAAGGAATGACCAAGTTGAAATCCGGCTCTGCTCTCTTGTCAGTACTACAGCATGAAGAAATCGAGGTACAGTAAAGCTTACCGTGTCTGAAGCCCCGATGATTAACATCATGCCCAGGTATGAGGCACCCTCGAGGCTGTCAAGTCCCAGATTGTTTGGGTCTTCGATGACCCTTCTGATGAAAGTCATATGAGGCGGAGCCTCTCCACCATCAATCTGTGACTTTACTCTCTAAGTGATCGTGTTAGTCGTAGACCTATGACCTCGGGGCTACCGAGGCGGATCTTACCTTAAGCTTGTCACAACACCACTCATAGTCACGCTTATGCCTGGCCTTTGCGTTCCTTTCCCAAGGTTTAAGAAAAAGTGGCAGCTTATCCAGAATGTTGAAAGTGTCAACTAGATAGTAGCCAGGGAGTATGCCAAGGATCTGGGCTAGGCCTGTTTCGAATATGTAGTCAATAACAGGACTGTTGTCTTCAGGGACATCAAGGCCAAAGATCTGGGACGAGAATGTGCTATATGTGTAGCGGCCAATGCTCGACCACAGGGATTGCGGATCGGCACCTTTTTGGGGATCTTGGGCAATGTCATTTAGGAACTTCAGCGTTTCGAAATGGAGAAATGGAAGACCAGCGTCAGCAAGATTCAAATTAGTCAGACCAAAGGTTGTGGCCTTCCGCTGACTTTTCCATGCCTTTTCGCTCGAGCTAAGAAGGAGAAGGTTGAGTCGATTGCATATCTGCTCGTTACTGACAATCCAGCGCGGTCGTTCGGATGTTTGGGCCGCAGCCTTGTCGAAGATTGCCTTGACGGCTTGGTCGCTATTGATGAAGTACTCCTGGATAGTACCGAGCTGGACGAAAAACACCTCGCCGTATTCCTCGGCCCACTTCTGGAACAGAAGATGCTGGCGATGTTCCTTGGCTGCTTTCAAGACAGTTGGAAGATGGCCAGCGATAATGTTTGTGCTAGGGGGTGAAGGCGGAAGAGGAAGAAGTCCCTTGGTTTCCCGGCGCTTTGATATTGCTTTTTGGACTAGGACCAGAATCAAGGAGAGCACAGCCAAAGCTATAGTCAGCTCCCGGCTTAGCATGGGAATTGTTTGAAGCATAATGAATCTTGGTTATGTAAAGCAAAGAGTAAGAGTCGGTGCGTTTAGCATAGATGTAGCTGCATAAGGTAGGTTATATTTACGATTCTTGGAAAGAACATCAGTAGACTAAATAATTTATTTCAATTAGATAGAATATAAAACATGGTCGAGGGAACTGAAGCCCCATGCCGTGGAGCTAACTGCATTCGTGCTGGTTATCCCCGTGGGGCAATCCGCCCTACCGCGGGTTTTCCGGAAGGCTACGCCCTCTCCATATTCCGATTTTTCGCCTTGCGGAATATGGGGTTCCGGTGTGACAGATGCACGAGCATTGATTAGATTCACCACTTTGTTCAATTGACTACTATTGACAACCAGAACGCAATACCCAAGTACTCAGAACGCGCGGGACTGACAGTATGCCTTTGCCTCCATGTTCCGCAATGCCTATACCTCAGACTACCTATTCCAATAGATGTAGCCCTCCATACCCATTACTCGTACCTCTCTCGGTGTCTGCAACCCTTGCCTCTCCATAGTAAAAGCCCCCTCCATTGAACTCACCCTCAAGGCTTGGGTAGTCAAAGTCTTGGTAAATATTCTTTATCCGTCTAGCACTCTCAAGAAAGCTCCGTCTAATCGTTGAATAGTTAGCAATAGCTAGCTTTCCATCCCTCTTCACAAAGTCCCCATTCACCATGACATGCAAGATATCGCCAACGCTGGCATGCAGCAT
Source organism: Fusarium pseudocircinatum (assembly GCA_013396035.1). Classification (NCBI taxonomy): domain Eukaryota; kingdom Fungi; phylum Ascomycota; class Sordariomycetes; order Hypocreales; family Nectriaceae; genus Fusarium; species Fusarium pseudocircinatum. Next base: position 65,021 of record JAAOAS010000386.1, read on the forward strand.
GATTGCAGCAATGGGGTCTGTCCATCCCAGAAGTGAGGGCGACTCGGCTGCATTCCAAACAATCAGATCTGCCTTTGCTCCTTCACGGATGACGCCAAGTTCTGGACGGCGAAGTGCGAGACCCCCGGCTCGAGTTGCAAGCGAAAAAGCCTGAACAACACTCATTGGGTTATTCCTGGGCACCTCCCATCCGGAGAGTATCTTGTCAAAGAAGAAATAACGGACGCTTTGCAACCAGATTCGGGCTTGTGTTAAAATGTCGGTTGAGTAGGTGAAATGGGTGTCAACGCCGAGCGCAGCTTGATCCTGGATGTAGTAAGAGTGTGGATGCGTATGTCCGTAGTGCATCTCCGATTCCGGGGTGATAGAGAGATATTGGTTTGTTTGACGAAGAAGATTGGCGCCAGTGGCCGTGAGGAAGCTGCCGTGGGAAAAGACGACTGGTATCGATGTGTTGAGTAGGTCAAAAGAGTGAACGTCCTCGGGAAGGTTGGAGACTCCAAATGGTCCAGCAAGTGAGTGGGTTGTCACAACCGAGACATTAAATTCTCGTGCCAGGTTTGCAACCTTCTTTGCAACATCTGGAGGATTCGGGCCGAAGGAATCATATGCAATTCCTATCTCAACATTGCTGTCTTGCAGAAGGCCACTCTCAGCCATGTCCACGAAGTTAGGAATCTGATCCTTGACTGTGTAGTTCAGGGCCGGAACATTATGGAAAGCATAAGCCCAAAATACACGAGCACCACTCTCAATTGAGGCATTGAGCCCCGCATAAGCTGTTTCATTCGACCAAGTATGATGAGCATGGTCCAGCGAAGTTGTCACTCCGGCGTTCAGGGCCTCTAGGAGTCCTGCTAGTTGTCCCCAGTAAACATCTTCGGCATTGAAATGGGGTGCAGCTGCGAACTCTCCGTAACGTCCAAAGTATTGAGCCAGGGTAGTATTGGATCCAAGTGTCTTGAAGGCTGTCTGCCAACCATGGCGATGTGTATCAATGAAGCCGGGGCTTATGATCTGATCGGTAGCATCGATAACCTCGGTATTTCTGGGAAGCCGGGATGGCTTGGAAGTGGTGATTTTTGCGATCCGGTCGTCCTCGACTAATAAATAGCCATGGCGAATGACCCGAGGCTCTGGCTCAGATTCATCCCAAGCAATAATAGTGGCACCGGAGAAGAGCTTGCTACTAGCGGCAACACCAGCTACATTGCCGACAAGCGACGCAGCAACGTAAAGGGCTTGTTCAAATTTCATGATTGTCGTTCAAGAGAAGAGAGAGCTGGAGATTTAAGTCGCAGGTATGAAGTCTCTGCGTCACTGAGAAGAATGAAAAGTGCATGACAGCAGCACTCTTTTATAATATCAAAAATTGCTAAAGGGTGACGTTAGTCCGGATATACAGATGATACATCCTGTGATATACTTTTAGTCATTGCTTGCAAGAGTGGATATTCAACGTCTTGAAATCTAGAAAATTCTGGAGATGGTAGGAGGTTGAAGACGGATATACGGAAATAAAAGAAATTGCAGTTATAGCCGAGACAATGCGACCCACGGTACTGCACCATCTTACTAACAGAAATGCAGAGTCAACCGCCAAGTCATGGCGTATTACTGACAGATTGGTACTCGATTAAATAAATGTTTTTAAAGTCATTTGCATTCTTATTAAGTATCATACCTGAAACATCTAGTCTATCTCTTTCCCCAGTCTCATTTTAATAGTCCAACCAAGTTTTAAATTACCAAGCCAACACCTCCTGAATGCCACCACAAGACAAGCTCGAACACAATGCTTCGTCCTCCTTGTTAGCCTCAGCAGCCTCGTCAGATGGCAACTGCTGTCTTGCTGGCCAGATCTGCTTGCCTGCTTCCCTCTCAAGCTTGGCATGCTCGTGAATTGCCTGTCGGTGAGATTCTTGGAATGATAGTGGGCCATGTTCCAATCGTGGATGCAACTCTCCACTAACAAAGATACCTGCGTTGAGATTCTTCTGAGCGCCAATACACAGGTCCTTATCTTCCGAGACAACGCGTGCATACAGATCAGCGATATTATGGAAGTCCTCTTCGGATGAGTTCTTGTTGCGGAAGATTTGATAGTGCATAGAAGAGGAGGTAGGGCCAAGTGGCATGAATCGCTGAATCATCATAAAGTGAGGCCTGCATGGTATTAGAGGAACCTAAGGTCAGAAGATATCAGGTACTTACAGGACTACCACTGAAGCACTGGGGTAAAAGTATGTGCTTGCGAGTTGCATTCCGCTCTTCTTCTGCTCCTCAGTCTGAATGCTCGAGTGTTTGATCCATCCTTCGCCGGTGTCGCACTTTGTCTTGCCGAGGTCTGCAAGGGTAGGAAGATCGGGATGGGTCGTGGGACAGTGATAGCATTCGTTGAAGTTGTCGGCCAAGATCTTCCAGTTGTATTCACCCTCCATGCTGTATTCATTGTCGAGGGTGTAGTCACCCCAGTTGACCTTCTCAAGACGTTCTTGCTGATCAATACCGTCGAAGTAGCGAGTCCAAGGTTCCGGGTGCTCAGAACTGTCGAGGTTGACCCAAACAAAGCCATACGCATCGACCTTTAGATGGATCTTGAAAAGACCGTTTTTGCTCTTGTCAAAGTTCTCGAGCTGATCATAATTGGGTGCCTTGGCGAGGTTGCCACTCAGTCCATAAGACCAACCATGGTACTTGCATGCAAAGATGGATGAGTTGCCTTGCTGTCCGCCTTGAACGACAGGAAAAGCCCGATGCCGGCAGATATTATGGAAGGCATTGAGATTTCCCTTTCGATCACGGGCAATGACGAACTCGTAGCCAGTAGTGTTGAACTTCATCCAATCGCCAGCCTTGGGAAACCGGTTCTGATGGGTAGTAAGCAGCCACTTCTTGGAGAAGATGGCACGCTTTTCAAGCTCATACATCTCGGGAGAGTTGTACCATGTCGAAGGGAGAGCACGGATAGGACTTCGGTGGCTTGTTTCGGTGAAGTTGTCGCTCTCGACGTTCACCTTGAGCTTATTCGCAGTTGACATTGCGTGGTGGGCTTTGTGGAGATAAGGTTTGATGAGATTGGTGATGTTTTTGTTGCTTGAGAGAGTAGCTCGACAAGACAGGCATAGCACTTTCTTATAGACAATCGTGTGCCTGATGGAACCCGGGCTAGAAGATAACGACCCCGATGTCCCGGGTCGAACCCCTCACGATGACAGCGTATCGGGTGCATACTTTTGTCATAATGAGGCTGGTCTTCGGGAGTTCTGATAGTGCACGCTTGAGCAGGTCTTGTGACGTTGATCACCCGACCCCTTCAGCCAGAGATATGGAAAGATAGCAATGCCAATTATCGTTCAGTGATTGGCCAGCTCGCCGAGTAGCGGTATCGCAGACCGAAGCCGTATCTCCCGTCAAGCAGACATCACCAGTAACGCAGTGCCAAATGATATCGCATCTCCGCTCTATTGGGTTTAGGCTCAGGCACCTGATCGGCTTCTGGACCGCTTCGGGACAGATAAAGAAAATGCGCAAAGTCAATTGGTGGGTGTCAGTGTCACCCCGCATGGTCTTCTCGGTACTGGGACCCCTCGGCTTCAGAACCCGAGAAGCTTCAGCCGCGTCGAGTCTAGAACCCGAGAGATGTGCAACCCTCGCTTCGGTTTGGGAATCCGTGTGAAATGATTGAGTGTCATCGATTCTTTATTATTCAATTCAAGGCTTATCTTTTCCCTTTGTGGAAATGGGTATGCAAGCTGTGCATATGATGAATGAAGTGTCGAAAACTCTATGGCGACTGCAGCCAGTCCCGAGTTTGGTGGCTTCAAGTCATGTGTTTTCTGCCAAAGTCTGAGAAGCTTGGAAATAAAACGGGCAAGATCGAGATGAATGCGGGGGTCGATCATTGCAATCTGTCTGTCAATTCCGCACTGTTGGCTCGCCACTGTTGGGCTGCTCACCGCTCCTGACCGAATCCGTAAAACGGTGGAACCACTCCTTTCACAGTTCAAAAAACGGATTTGTCAGACAGAGTGGGTCGTTCAGTGACGTGGAGGTTCAGTCAGCCAGGCCAGAGTTAAAGGTCACGAACACATAAGTCGAAACAAGTATGTTAATGGATTTCAAGCTGGATTTAACTATGCGAGTTCTATAGTTTACCCAGGCTGCTGTATATACTGTTAAAATGGCCTATTTGCCTTGATCTTAGCTTTTGTCCTGACAATTGATGGTCGCATGGTCTCTTTGCGAGCCCACTCTCCCAAGAGGTAAATCCTACCCTAAGGTTTATAATGCTTCATGCATCTTGAGTGTAAGCAATATCGAGTTTGCAGATATCATGATACATCTTGAGTTGGAATTGTCTAAAACACTTGGCGTTTCAGCTGCGACTTTTAGAGAATCTCATACATAGCGGAATAATAACAGGTTTTGTTAAATAATTAATTTTGCTGCGGAGTTTGGTGGAGTTTACTCTCAATGCCCAAATGAATGATTTACATGCCTTCACTGAAAATGAGAACAGTCCAGGCTTAGAACTTGACTTATACTATCGGGGCAATTCAAATTGTATTCCTTGTGCCTGCAATGCAATCAATTCACCTGGAGAGCACGGAGTCGGGTTTCATCTGCCTTAACTCCGCAGCGACCAAACTAAGTGGGCGGCCTTTGCGGAGTTTGTTAGCGAACATGTTAAATACCTTCAACTTGTAGAACACTTCCATCAAACATGTACATATCATAAACTGCAAATAAAATGACAACAAAGATCGCGATCGTTGGTGCTACTGGAGAAACTGGAGGGTCGATTGTCAATGGCCTCCTCGGATCCGAAACCCAATTTGTCCGCGCCTGCACTCTTCCCGCTTGTTTAAATGCGCTAACAGACAACAGGAAATTACAGCTTTGGTGCGACCAAGCTCAGTTGAAAAGCCAGCGACTATCAACTTGAAAGAAAGAGGCATCAAGATTGTGCCAATTGATCTTGGTGGGAGCCATGACGAGCTGGTCGCTGCGCTCATTGGGATTGACACAGTCATCTCGGCCATTCACTTTCAATCACTTGATGATGAGATTCCATTGTCAAATGCAGCTAAAAAAGCTGGTGTGAAGCGATATGTGCCCTGCTTCTTCGCCACCATTGCACCTCGCGGTATAATGGATGCCCGCGATAGAGTACGTTGATTCCTAACTATGAGACCACATAGCTAAGTATCACTGTAGAAAGAGGCAGTCCTTGATCACATCCAGCGGATCTATCTTCCCTACACCGTAATTGATGTAGGTTGGTGGTACCAGATCACTCTGCCCCGAGTCCCGTCCGGCAAGCTGGACCAAAGCCTTGTCTTCCCCAACAACAACATCATCGCTGGCGGTGACATCCCTTCTGCGCTCTCGGATGTTCGAGACATTGGGAAATATGTCGCAGCCATCGTGAGCGACCCAAGAACTATTAACAAGAGAGTACTGGCCTTCACAGAGACCAAGACCCAGAATGAAGTGCATAAATTGGTGGAGAAGGTGCTTGGCGAGAAGCCAGAGCGTACTACTGTAAGTCTATCAGCCTGAAACCTCATGAACGGTTATTAAACTATTACAGTTGTCAAAGGAACAGCTTGAAGAAATGCTAGCGCCTTTCAAAGGATCCACAGAACAGAACCAAATGCGAAGTATCTATGAGTACTGGATGTCTTGGGGCGTGCGAGGCGATAACACGCCGCAGAATGCCATTTACCTTGGGTATGTTCTTGCAAAGGAACTGTATCCCTCCCTCCAGGGCAGAAGTCTAGAGGAGTTCATTAAGGATGCTGCTGAAGGAAGGGTCAAGAAAGCCTACCAACAGTGACACGCTAATTGTTAGTGCGTTCGCCGGATCATGTAATGGCGCCTAGTTAGCCGATAGAAAATGCTAAGAGGGACAACTCACTGTATTGGCAATAGCAACTCTGTAGCAAAGTATTGTCTGGTATTGTAACGCCTTGAAATTGATAGAAACTCTTAGATAGCCTTTTGTACTGACGATCTGACATGTCAATCGGGCAAGCTTGGCTGTCTCACACGTGACCTGTTGGTTGCGTGTCATTCGAGAGGGGCCAGCATTCCTCCTTTTCTTTCGGCTCAGGATATACGTGCAACGCGCGAGTTGTTACTACCCAACTATATTCGACCTATCTAGCCTCTAAACCATCATGTCCAGCCCCCAGTCCCCCGAAAGCGATGAGGGTGCCAAGCGATCGTCCGTGTCACCTAAATCCCAACAAGACGCGCCGCCGCCGATCCACGAAGGGCAACACCCGACGAACACGTAGATCCCATATGTACGAAATCATCATTGCTGTTAGATTCAAGCCGACTCGTCGTGTTAACTCGGACGACCGGCTAGAACGAAGACGATGCCAGCGACCAGGACTCTACATATGACGACGATGGAAGGTTAGCTAGGAAACCCTGGTGCTGGCATTTACGGTATCTAACGCGTTATTATTATTACGTAGTATCGCATCGTCGACGGCCTCCCTCTCGGAAAGTATCTTCGACTACCGGAGCCTCCATGGCCGAACGTTTCAGAACTCGAAAACAACAGAATATTGGGGTCCAAATGACGATAGACAGAACAATGGTTTGGATATAGCACACCATTTGATGGTCATGCTTAAGGACGACAAGCTGTTCGACGCGCCTATTACTCGACCATCGAGGGTCTTGGATGTAGGTACTGGTACAGGTATATGGGCCATCGACATGGCGGACGCGTATCCCTTTGCCGAAATTACCGGCACTGACATCAGCCCAATACAACCAGCCTGGGTGCCTCCAAACTGCCAATTCCACATTGAAGACGCGCAGTTGGAGTGGACATATCGCCCCGAGAGCTTTGACTTTGTACATATACGCGCCCTCTACGGTAGCATCAGTGATTGGGGTGAGCTGTATCGTCAGGCGCTGCGGTCGCTGGAACCGGGCGGGTGGATTGAGAATATGGAGATCAATATCCACTTGTACAGCGACATCCCCGAGGTCAGAGACGATCCCGACCATATCTTCAAGCGCTGGGCAAAGGTATTCTGGGAGGCAACAGACATGATCAACAGGACACTGCGCATAGCCATGAATGGCACCCAGCGCAAGCTCATGGTTGAAGCAGGCTTTGTCAACGTTGTAGAAAAGACATACCAAGTGCCCTGTGGTACCTGGAGTAGCGACCCAAAGATGAAGGAGATTGGCGCATACAACCTAGCATTTATGGATGAGAGCTTGGAAGGCTTCGCCTTGTTTATGCTACGCGAGATTATGAAATGGGAATATGAGGACGTGCAGCTATTTGTCATGGAGATGCGCAAGGCTGTCCGAGACTCCAAGATTCGGCCATACTATCTCATGTGAGTATTACTCTTGCCTCCTTTCGCCCTGCCGGCAGCGGGCGGACTTCCGGTATCAATAGCTCTGTCCGCTGAATACTGAGACACTTAATAGGACCAATGTCTTTGGGCAGAAGCCCAAACAGTATGAATAGGGGGGGACGTTTTGGTACGCGTCATACTAGGGTAATAAAAAGACCTTGATCAAGATGCAAATTGCGAAACACTAACTGAGAATTCAAATTGAGATTGCTGCTTCTCTTGGGACGTTACCTATCTATAGAACTGGCTTGCCATAATCCCCATCCATTACAACAACCCTCTTGCGCAAATCGGGACTCCGCATTATCTATCCAAGCAACCAGGTCCCTATAGCATAAACTAAGTTCTCTCAGCCGGAATAAGCTCTCAGCCAGAAGTTTTTATAGTATAAACCTCGCTGCTAGTTGAACATTACATTGATCCAGCCGATCTTGCGTGTATAAAATAGAAATCGTGACCCTTTGTCTAAGGACCACTAGAACTTCGATCATATCAACATGGAGCTTCAACAAGGGCTTTGAGAAAGGACTTTACATATCTAGTTAAATAAAGACGGTGATTGTGCTGACGAACATACAATGCAATTATAAGACCGAAGCCAACAGAGTCACGCGAACAGCTTACACTTGCGACGGCTGGCTCCAAAGACACGATACCAGTAGATTAAAGGTTATTAGAACAAACATTAATAACCACCATTTTTCTCTTCAAGTCCCCAGAAATCATCAGTTTCGTTCCATAATTTGTACCCACATGTCAGAAATGGCAAAGAGCCCAAGATGATTCCGAGCGTCCCAGGGTTTGGTCGGATTGATAAGTGCCATGTCAAAATTGCGCAGTAGCTATGGTAATGTCAGTTAGTTGCTTATAGGTGTTAGATATAGAAAAAAGAAGCTCAGCTTTACCTCGAATATAGTCTTTCCTAGTTCAAGCTGGGCCACAGGTCTGCCCAAACACTGGAACCTGCCGTGTCCAAAGACCAGTTCGTTTGTGCGGATCATGGCGGCCAGCTTGTCTGGATCAGAGTTCAGCCACCGCTCAGGTCTGAAGACCTTCGCGTCTTTGCCGAAGATTTCCTTACTATGGTGCATCCCATACGCTGAATAGCCAATAGACACACCGCCTGGCAGGAATATACTCTCACCGTTGATAGTGACTGTGTCGCCACCTGGGGGCGTGTCCCGTGAAAAGATATTGACAGCGGGTGGCCATAGTCGCAAAGCCTCACGTATAACGGCCTGGAGATAGGGAAGCTGCTTAGCTTGTGCAAGGGTAATGATGCCCTTGCCTGAACCTGGGGCCTTGCCCTCTAGGATGGCATTGTCGACCTCTTGCTGCAGTTTCTGATATACACGGGGATTGGTCATGATGTACAAGAGGGCTCCACGAATACCAGTCGACGTTGTGTCAGCACCCGCAATCAGCTGCTCCAGGGCCTCTGACCGCAGATCGTCTCCTGATATGCCGTGGCGGATGAAGGAGGCTAGCATATCAGATCGTTTATCGGTGGGGTTAGCTGCACGCTCGTCAACGGCGCGGTAGCATGCCGCAATCATCTTTCCGAAGCCGTTATTATCTTTTGCTGACGGCGCAATAAGCTTTCCGATAACGGGGGCATGGGCAAGCCAGCTAAAGCCTAGAGCAAGAGCAATGTTGCCAATAGCTAGACCCTCCTCGCTTGATTTGAGATACTCGTCAACATCTGAGTCATTCTGTACCATGCCGAATGTCTTCCCAAATCCAATGCCGCTGATAATATCCAGTGTTAAGTACTGGATCTTTTGAGCAAGGTCTATTGGGATGACTTGAGTATCTGATGAAAGGTACTTGTTGCGGATAAGGTTAAGAAATTCTTGGACTCGCTCATCAACGGAACTTTCTAGATCTGGGTTTTCTCTCCCGGAGTACTACATTTAAGTCAGCGGTTTTTTCTCTGGTGAGCCAGCCCTGTAAACTTACCCCTGGGGCCATCTGCTTCCTTCGCTGCTCGTGCTTTTGGTTATCTGTCTGGCTAAAGACATTGTCCCTCCGATATTCGATGCGACATGCATTATAGTACCAGTCTGAGCGCTTATATCCGGGCTTGTTATTGACATGGATCCAGAGGTCTGGAGAAGACGTAATCAGGATGTTCGGTGCTACCCGCGCAATGGGACCTAGTGATTATCGTAAATAAGCGCATATGTTCAACGAAATATGTCAACAATAGGCACTCAGTATCTCACCATGTTTCAGATTGGCTTGCTCATACAGCTCATGGCAACGGTCTTGCAGCATCGCCCAGCTATGAGGCCAATTACTGAAGCCAGTCCAACGAGGGCCACCAAACTGACGTAGCTTAGAGTAGATGACCAACTTGTTGATGACGAACAGGCTTAGAAGAGCGCAGACTAGCAGCTCTTGGTGCTTAGACAAGCTAGTCAAAAGCCACATTGTAAAGTTTTAAGATGTATAATAAATCCTGAAGTGGGGTAAAAGCTAATAATAATTTAAGTCTAAGAGTCTGGATAGTACAAGGCTGATGTATTTATGTCCTCTTGTAATTTTAGGTTTATAGAAGTGGGGTAAGAGCTACCTGTGGATTTGACTTAGCCTATCCTAGCTACTCTATTTACATTCTTATGTTAGGAGACAAGTCGGAAATTTACCCGGTATAATTGGTAACCGGAGAGGATCATTAACGTGGCTAACCGCCAATAACCGACCCGATCCTATATGTCTACCCACCGGTGGAAGGAACCGGAAAGGCTTTAGTGCCGACTTGTATCTAGCCGGTAAGCGTATAGACGCCACAGCACAAGGCATTCAAGACATGGGGGTACAAGCCTCTTCAAAGCATTACATCGGCAACGAATAAGAGACTCAGCATTTAAAGACTTTCTTCCCAAACGATACCGAGATTATGGGAGTTTCCAGCAATACTGATGACCGATCTCTGCACGAACTGTATCTGTGGCCGTTTGCCGACGCTATTCACGCAGGCACTGCCGGGATTATGTGTAGCTACAATCGCCTAAACCAACCCTATGCTTGCGAGAACCCTCGAGTTCTTGACGAGATACTGCGCAAAGAACTCGGGTTCGAGGGTTATGTCGTGTCCGACTGGTTCGCTGTACACTCCGGTCGTGAATCTCTTGAGGCCGGTTTAGACATCAACATGCCTGGTGCTATCGATGAGGCAGCTATTCGCGGAACTGGCAATAGCTACTGGGGTCCGAAGAATATCACCCGGATGGTTGAAAGTGGGTTGGTCAATGAGAGCCGTATCGATACCATGGTTCACAGAATCATGCTGCCTTAATACCATCTCCGCCAGGATATGAGTTTTCCTAGTGTCGATCCAATTATGACATTTACCATGGCTACGCAGCGGGGCATTAACTTGAACACGTTGGCCATTCTAAAGGATATATCAAGCCGCGATGTGCGACGTGATCATGCCTGGCTTATCCGCAAGATTGGAGCTGACGGTATTGTTCTTCTCAAGAACCTGAACAATACTCTGCCTCTGAAAGCACCAAAGAACGTAGGAATCTTTGGAAACGACGCTAGTCCTCCGATCAATGGCATTGCTTTCGAAGAGACTAAACCCTTCGTAATCGGCACTCTTGACGTTGGTGGTTGCTCCAGCACAGGTCGCAAAATGTACCTTGTTTCAACCTGGGAGGCCATCATGGCCGAGGGAAAGCAGATCTGCGCACGCGTGCAGTATATCTTCAACAACGAAGTTCTCGCAGCAGATGACTTCAGAAGTATTTATCCGACCCCAGAAGTTTGCCTTGCCTCCCTCCCTGAATACTTTTGCTTCTGAGGGTTGGGATAGAAACATTTTGAAGCTGATTAGAACTCGACTCTCGTAGTAGAGAATGTTACGCGACACTGCAATAACACCGTGGTAGTAACACATTCTGCCGGAACTAACACTCTTCCCTAGGCTGAGAACCCCAACGTCACGGCTATCCTCGCTGCACACCTTCCTGGCCAAGAGTCAGACAATTCCATAATCGATTTTCTTTAGGGTAAGGTGAATTCATCTGGGAAGCTTCCGTCTACTATTCTGGCGGAAGAGAAGGATTATGAGATTCCTATTATTAATCTCTCCGCAAGTGAGGTTACCTCACCTGGAGCTTGGCAAGCCAATTTTACTGAGGGCCAGTTTATCGAGTATTCTCACTTTGACAAGCATGGCATTAAACCTCTGTTTCAGTTTGGTTTCGGCTTGAGCTGTACTGGCTTCGAGATCCAGGACACGGTTGAAGGAGACTCGAAGCGGCTCAAGAACGTTGCTGCAAGACCTGACCCCAATGCAGGTACTATTGGATAGAATGCAGATCTTTAGGAGCCAATCCTCGCTATTAGCACATGAGTCACAAACACTGGACCGATCACTGGAGCGACAGTGCTACAGCTATATCTCTCGCCGCCCAATGGAGCGCCTGAGGGTATACCGGTAAAGGTACTAAGAGGATTTAAAAATGTTAATCTGAGAGCGGGGGAGTCTCGAGCTGTCACCTCCATCGACGTGATCTGAGCTACTGGGATGTTTTGAACCAGAATTGGGTTATTCCCTCTGGCGACTTTAAGTCCCGGATCGGATTGAGCTCTAGAGATATTGGGGCAACCGCCCAGGCAGCAGTGTTAAGCTGAAGTTATTGGTCAAAACTACAATTACTCTTTTGGGATTCCAAGAACATTTTATACTTCTTATGAAAAGCGGCGCGGGCAGAAAGCTCAAGACCCAGATGACCTTGTCGAGAGGTAATACTAAGCGGTCTTTCCCACGATTAGTCTCAATTTGATCCGCACCAGGGAAGAAGGGATCTTAGGAACGAACTTAATGAAGATACAGTAAGAATGAGTGATAATACTGTAATTCCTTCCGCAATCTCTGTTGATGTGTTCTTTCTGCTCTATTATACGGATCATGGCGGTGTGGAAAGAAAGATGATAGATGATCTCTAAGGGATTAGGTATGTACCTTTACCTTCCCCCAGTTAAAAGTCTATTGCTCTGGGATATAGATCCTTAGAACTTCTGAAAATTGAACTGCCGAATTTCTATTTAAGGAGTCTTGCAGTTTAAGGCTGAGGCCGGTGGCTTAGCTAGCCTGGATCTGTTAGTGCTGACATTGTCTCAATGCTTTAGGTCTAGCTCATAATTACCTTTAATTTTAAAGTTAATTCCTCTAGACATTGGTCCTCCGCGAGTTATTATTCTTAATTTCAAGCAAATACATTTTATACTTGTTACTTGTCTACCTTATAAAACTATTCTTTTCGCTACTCTAAGTATTGAAGTAGCCTCAGCGAGGTATTGGGCGAGGGTCTATCATGTCACCTGAATCCCTGTGGCAGGCTGTAGTTTGGCACTACTCTAAATTGAAACTAGTTGTCTTGTCTAGGATTGGAATCCCTCAAGGCGCAAATGACTGCGGTCCCTCGTGCAGGCCTAATAAATCGGTGCGGACCTGGGGTAAGGTTAGAGTTTAGTTCTTAAGAGAAACGTCAGGGTAACGTAGTCAGTCCGGGGTTGGGATGCGAGCTAGCCTATGAGAAGAAGATCTCTTGGCGCTAAGTAAAATTGAACAGGCTGCAAGTTATCAAGACGAGGGATTTATTGCCAGAATGGCAGGAGATTGTCGTATTTCCTGGACTGCGCAGTAGACAAAGAGGCTAGACTCAGCCTTGCCAGTCTTGTAGCTTTTTCCGGGCCCTCGGTCTCTGACAAATCAGGCTCTCAGCTATCTCTGTGCCTCAATCCTCTTTCCAGGAGAACCTTGCTTTTGTTCGTCCTGGTGGCTGAAAGAGATTGCGCTGTAATGTGCAGACTGCAGGATCATGTTGGTCAGATTTTAATGAAACAATTTTACATGGAGGATTTTCAGCTCTGGCTGCATTATACGAGCTTGAAAGTAAAAGCGGTCTAGAAGATATAAAAATAGTATTCTGCAAGTATATAAACCCTTAGTAAAACTTACCGTCAAAAGCTTCTACTTAGTTTCTCATTAACTAAAACAAATAAACCTTCTACCGCTTTTATTCTTAAACTACCTGCAACTATCTCAACCTTCTATCATAACATTCTATTACCTTAACCATCTTTCAAAATGCGTTCCATCTCCATCATCCCCGTGTCTCTGACCCTCATGGCCGCCTACGCTCAGTGGGCAAACGCCCTTGGATGCTACAATGAAGGCCTGCGATTCAACTACCTCCACGGTGGTGAGACTGATCTGATCGGAGAGGTCCAGGCCGACATCCACACAACATGCACCATGGTCGCCGGCAAGACCATCAAGCCTACTGAGCCGTTCTGGCACTGCTCCAACTGGGAGAAGAACATTTCCCCCAACGTCAACTGCTACACAGACTGCATGGATGGATGCAGCACCTACAAGGAGAGTGTTCGTTGGGGATGCAACGCTGGCTGCGATAAGAATTGTGTGAAGCCCGCTGAGGGAGGGTTTAACAAGATCAACTGGGCTGTCGAGGTCCACGATGGTCAGGCTGAGGCAGCAATTACCTATGAGCAATGTGTTGAGGCGTTCAACATTGAGCTTGGAGGCTGCCAGTCGGGTAGCGAGCAAAACCACTATGGCTTCTGGTTCCGAATTGACCCTGAGTTCGGTGCTTGCTAGGAGTTTATTATGCGGGGCTATTGATCCCCAAAAGTTGGAAGTATTGTATTTATTCTTCTGTTTTGCGCTATTACTACTCCGTATGTAGTTTTTAAGTTGTTTGGCTTTGCCAATAGAAACCATTGCGTTACACTAATTAGACCTAGTGATGCCTCATGTCAAGCTTCTAACACCAACGTGCCTGATTATCTTTTTAATTCCCTAAGTCCAGTATAATAATCATCCTACCATTATCTTTAAGAATTGAAAGGGCCTTTGCTACTTTGACTTAGGGATTTGTTTTTGTGACCTTGAACACTGTAACAATATTTACATGAGATGAGGCGTTCCTTTTGAATGGGCACAAAAGGTGAGAGCTAATAAATCTGCATTTACCTGATTGCAGCAGTCGTTCTGTCTTATCGTAGAACTCCCCGGCCTCTGGCTTCAGCTTTATTAAATGGCTGGTTGTTATTACCTGGATGTCCGACGCCACTGATATACATCTTGCCCAGGCCAATGGGGGCATCCAAAGGCATAAAATACCCTTAGCCCTCTCTACTTTCTTGCGCTTTTTGTCCTCATTAGCTTTTCTAATAGGGGTGGACTACATATAAGTGCATACATTGGATTGTGCCAACCTTAGGGTTAGTCCCGTTTGGATTCGGTATAATGGGCGTCTTTGCATTTATTTAACCCTACTCTTTCGATATCTCAAGACACTATGCATTCTCTATGCTAGCCGAACTTACTACTCTACGCTGCATATTCGGCTCTTTTTGCCTTTGGCAGCACAGCAGATATACGCATCCTTCAGCCTTAGCTAGGGTAATTCATTGCCTGATTCTGTCCGACTGTTGTTGATACCAGCGCCCCTGCCCATGTCAATTAATAATACGTTTCGTCTGCCCATTTTGTATAGTTTCTCATAACACGTTTATATGTCGGGAATATTCTAAAGCCCAGATGCTTCAGAACTCAGAAAATCCATCTATCCAGCTTGATCCCCCATTACCACATCTGCAGCCTCTATTGGATGCACATTCGGCCATATCATGTTGATAATGTTATTTATCTGGGTTTGCGGGCTCTCATTAACATGCTTCGGCCCAAGGCTCAGACTGAATAGGTGTGGAGTTGTTGAGACCCTCCATGGATCCATTTTTGTCTTGAAAACCAGCGGCGGCATGGTGTTCTTGCTGGTAGTCCAAATATCTGCCGCATAACTCAAGGATAATTTAATGGCACCGATCCGAGCTAGTGTTGATGGAAGATATTGCGGAAATGACTTGGAGAGTTAACACAATCTGAGCCCTCCAGTCGTCAGCTTCCGACAGACCCGGGTTATTGCGTAAACATATGCAAGGAACAAGAGCTGCTTGGAAGAGGAAATAGCTATCAAGTGTGACTTTTAGTACTTGAAGAATTGTAAGTAGATAGGGATTAATGCACTTATAGGCTATACTAAGCTGCTAGCCTATTATGTTTGTGATGTTGCTAAAGGTCTGAAATCATCTGTATTGATGATTTGGCATCAGCAAGGCACTGCCCGTATGCCTTTTGCTGGCTTCATTAGATCCTGCCCGCCCTTACAACGCAAATCGAATGACAAAAGAACGATTCATCACAATCCTCAAGTTCCTTAGCCTCCAAGTCATTACAGCTTGGCTCAGAGCATATCGCGGGGGTACTACAGCCTCCTTGAAAAATTAGCTGGTATGGAGACACGTCATGGCTCAATGTGTTCAGTGTCTTGATAAAGCAGCTCTTCCGCGGTGGGAAATAGCCGTGAGATTATCTTCTCGTAGCACTTGTGGGCAGCTACGTGGAACCGGGCTTGCACTGTAACGGCGGTATAGGGAGTCATCCGGCTACTCTCCAATCCAGTAGGCAAATTCGACTTG